>JADDOH010011888.1:0-28138 GCA_016648135.1 Agrypnia vestita
GGCAACTCGAAAATTCAGAATAATTATTACAGTTTAAACATCTTAAGTGGTCCTTAATTCTAATATCAAAATTTCTACATGTTTCATTCACCCATATAAAAATGATTGCCATCAATACAAATTAATAAATAAACCCCCGATTTCAAAAAATATAATTTTCCTTGTTATATAATGCATAACTCTTTAATTTATTATTATTATGAAAATATGTTTATGTAGGATTCCGAACTTAAATAATAATTATATAATTTGAAATATATTATGGATATTTTAAAATACAAATTTTCTCCGATGCTTTTCATTACCAATTATTAGTATTTTAATTTTTAGTACACGTTGTATGCTGATGAACGAACTATTTGCCTCGAAATATTGTTCAATCATTATTATTCAATAAATAGTAGTTTTGTATACAGTATATTATTTTTATTGATTAACTTTGAACGTTTTGCACGTAGAAAGAAAAATACATACATGCTTAACATTTTTGTAAAAAGACTCGTATACCGTAGAATGTGATCTAGTCAAAGAGACAGTGAATATCTTTTATATAACACTAACAAAACTATACGTTATAATAATAATTCACTGAAAATAAATGCGAAGTAGGTACATATCATATATTACGTATATTAAATGTTAGACAACAGTTTGTACTAGACAGTTTTAAGTATTATTTCAATGAATGTACTCAAAAATTTGATAACTATGACGGTAGATCCAGACATAAATTAATACAAGGGTCCAAAATTACTAAAACAATGTACTGTAAAAGTCCCTTATATACAGCTACTAAATACTTCAATCTATTACCCACCGAAATAAAAATTGTAACCGAAGTAAACAAGTCAACTAAAAATAAAATAAAAAAAATGGATATTCGAAACACAAGAACATCTGATATCCTTATAAATGTAATTCTAATCATCGTCACTATTTTGAAAACTAGGTATCAATATTAGTCACTAGTTACTAATTTATATTGTTTTTATTGAGTTTTAGTCGTGTGTAAATCATTACACATGTCTAAATTCTCATCACCGGAGCCTATGTACAGATATATGTATATACCTTTATAGGATATAATTCTTATACTTTTAATGTATGTAATATATATTATATTTTGTATATTTTCTTTTAGGATTTAATAAATAATAAATCTATATAGATATATATTATATATATAGATAGAGAGATATATATATGTTATTTATATTTTTCATTTATTTATGGAAGCAAGTCCCGTAATATTTATTAAGAAATAAATAAATGAAATTAAGAGAAACACTCAAATATCAAATAATAAAACTGAAAAATTAAATGCTGGGACCTGGATTCGAACCACGGACCTTTGTCTTACGCGGACAACGTGATACCAATTTCACTATCCCAGCCACTTAATAAGTCGTCAATATTTGATAGTTACATGTTCCTCTTTTGAATTATTAATTCACTTATTTATATTATTCTATTTTTATTAGGAGAGTAATCGATTGTTGCGAGAATATCAAACGAAGCTTTGACGTCTTCCCGCTAGTCGATTTCCGAATAATGGAAGTATTCTTTGCTAAACTGCAAATTAAGTATATATGTTATTTATATTTTTCATTTATTTATGGAAGCGAGTCCCGTAATATTTATTAAGAAATAAATAAATGAAATTAAGAGAAACACACAAATATCAAATATTTTAATTTTTCAGTTTTATTATTTGATATTTGTGTGTTTCTCTTAATTTCATTTATTTATTTCTTAATATATATAATATATATATATATATATATATTTTTTTATAGGAATTACAGTTTTTTACAATAATTGTTTGATCGCAAGAAGGCCACGACCCCGATTTATACTAATACCTTGTAACTATAAATCTATACTCGTCGCACCGAACGCATCTAACGGTGTCCGCACAAGCCGCAATATTTTATAGCATGTATTGAGCTGTAAAGTAAAACTGCAACTGACAGACAATATAAAGAACAGAATACAGGTTTTAAATTTATAACAATTGCGTGAATTGTAGCGGGAAACAACCAGCATTGATGAATGTTGCTACTGGGACGTTGCGACGGTGTTCATGGCCATCAAAAAAATTAGCTGGCCTTCACCTAAACACACAAATGTAGATACCGTATATTAATCAAGAACATCCTTATTAACTTGCTCCCGATGTTTATATAAAAATATATAAAAAGATGAAATCCAGTAGGTATTTTATATACTGTCACATATATGATTAGTGGTGTTGGGAGACGAAATAAAACACTTAAAATCAACTCAGTTTGTATTTATAATTATAGTTAGTCACTGGACGAAAAACTGGAAAACTATTTCGTAATTTGCATTATTTTCGCACACATAGGTATAGGGTCCTTCCATTTGAAAAAGGCAATCGAACTCGTATGTGTAAGCCGTGCGTACGACGCATATTGTTTACGTGTTGGTGTTTACGGATATAAACACCAACACAACGAAAAATGTGACTCGTACAAATACTAATTCGATTGTCTTTCTTAAATGAAAAGATGTTTACTCTGGTGCGCTTTTTTCGCTGGTTTTCTATGATCGCTTGTTTATTCAACCGTTTTGCTTATCAGAAGCTTTCACTGGTTGTCAAAATCGACTGACTTGAAGTGTGTGATACCGTCCTCGATTTCTGTAACTTTATCGTATATTTCTGTATGTTCTACCGATTTCGTGGTATTTTTAATTTATTACGGACTTATGTGAAGTTGTACAATTACTAGGTTTCGTTCAGTTTCTCTTGTTCTTGTCACCTGGTAGCAATGTGATAAATATGTTTCGTCGTTTAATCATCTGGTATGGAATAAATCAAATTTATTCCAGACTTTTGTGAAGTTGTGCATTTTCCCATTCTTATTTTGATTATTTTTTCTTGATTTTTAGCACCTGGTGACATTGTGATTTATATGTTTCTTCCTTAATTCATGTGGTATCCATTTGATTATGATGTCTAATGTCCCGTCTTTTGACTTCTTACTACACGTCCAGGAAACCGCAGCCTTTGGAATCTACACAAACTTATGACTATTAGTGGAATTTAAATTTTGAACTCCTAGTTTACCGCAAAGTTTATGCAGGTATTATATAAGAATGTTCAATAGATCCCCTATTTGGTTTCTTACTTCCAGAATTTTTTCGGGGTCTCAGAATGGACAGAATAAAAAAAACACGGCTCCGATTACTGTTATTATTATTATTATTATTACACTATTAGACATACTGCTACGGTTTATAATAGAGTAAAATAATATACAGGCTACGAACCTAGTTCAAAATACTTTACAGGAATATTCCTGCCTAAATTATATTAATCAAAAATTTCAAACAAATATCTCTTGTTATCAATATTTATGCAGATAAGTGACTTCAAATACTGCATTTTTTTCAGTATTTCTGACTTATTTTCAGTAGAACGTTCGATTATCACTAAATTGACTTAAATCGAATATGTTTTAACATTTCGATGGTTTCAATTCAAGTCAAATAAAAAAATATGACTTTGCCAAAAAAACTTGGTTCAAATTCTGCAAGGTTTTATAATAATTTTATTTGATTTGTATTAATACAAATGATTTTAAGCTTAAGCGAATGATTTTTTTTTACTGTTCAATTCAATATTAATTGCTTTAATAATAGAGCGCGATTTTACGGAATATGGGTGATAATGAGATAATATAAAAAATCCAAATTTCTTTACTCCATAAATATGAATATTAGGACATTTTTGTTTGAACATTTGCGGCTCGCAATTTAGATAGTAATCTACCGGAAAATTATGGACTGTCTTTGTTATACCCTAAATTTCAATCAATTAAAATAAATCAGATGGAAACAACGGGAGTTTCCCACAATATTCGTTTCCTAGCATTTAATGAGCGTAAAAGCAAAACTGCTACTTACCAATATAATTAAACTAGTTAACTTAGTTTACACCACTAAAATTTATTTGGTAAAACCAACCGGTTTCGGAAACGACGTTCCTTCATCAGGGTATACCCAATACTACAGTATTGGTTGGTTTTACCAAATAAATTTTAGTGGTGTAAACTAAGTTAACTAGTTTAATTATATTCATAATGAATAATCACAAAGTAATAGCAAAATTCAAACAGTACTGCTACTTACCAATTAATAAAAATAGAGTGACATATTTGAAATGACAAATCGGCAATAGTAGCAGTTAATCTCTCAAATATTAATGCCAAATCCATCAAAAATATATCGATGGTCCCAACGTCGATATATGCGTCGATTCTGCAAAATTTCGATTTTCGTTCTAATATCTTCTATCTATTTTTGGATATTTGGTTAATATTAAAAAATATATTATTATTATTATTTTTATATTTTTATTTTTTAAAAAATTAAATAGAGATGCGAGCACGGATTGCGTATCATATCAATATTCTTACTATTTTCAAACTAAGCTAAACGCTTGTGCTATGAAAATAGGACTAACTTGCTGGTCTGGGGTAAGGTTCGAACCCGCGACCTTTGGATCACGACGCGAGGGTCCTAACCACAAGACCATCAAGCTACTCCTGTAATATATGCTTTATTTTAAACGAAGATTAATTTTTTTTAAACGTTGTCTAAACAAATTATAGAGTAAATTGGATGATTTAAGAAAGTAAAACGAAAAATTAAATTTATGCTGATTCGACGGATACCAACGTAGGGACTCTCGATATGTTTGTTTTTTTTCAAGGATACCAAAAGTACATTTTCAAATCTCCGTGTGTGGCTAGAAAATCAGCTAAAAATACCTAAGTGTACCTCAATCGCAATGTGGCGGTTTTTCTTTTGAACTCCTTGTACATCTAGTTTGTGGAATGCACCGTAATGTAAGTGCGTACTTCTCATTTAAAAATAAGCCGTTCCGGTTCCTTGTATTTTCCATGTCGAGCTTTGCCCTGAACACGGACTTGATTACAAAATTAATTATTATATCATTCGATGACGAACGTGTTTTCGACCAGTTTTGGACCTCAACACGACAGTCCACATGGCTGATGTTCCCTGCACCCTCCACCGTGAAATAGCCTGCAATTAAAAATATGACATGTCGTTGGAAACAGTTTAATGTCGCGTTCAGAAAATGCAGTCTACGCGGTATAATGGCTGTTGTAGAAATTTCAACCGTCGAGACAGGTACATAAATTGAATTAATGTGTCATTTAATATCCATTTTACAACATAAAAGCGAACGAAATATGCCGTTTACGACTCGGGAAAGTGTGGTCACTGCTCACATTTTTATTAATTACGTCTGTATAACACCGCTAAGATAAATTTATAGAAACAAATAAGATGAATCACTTATGTACGCAGAAAAATCTAATTTTTAATGAGATATTTTAGAATCTGGAGGAGTTGCGCTTATCAAAACCTATCGAAATTTCTCGAAGACATTATGAAACACTCTGGAATCGTTTAGAACACTTTCAAGAATACTGGAAAAGTCGAGCGATCATTGGAAGTATGAGGAAAGTCGACGAAACATCTAGAAAGCGGTGTCACCTATAAAAGGCCTGTCTGTTGTTTTGACGTTTGACGACTGCGACGTTAGTAGCAGAGCGGTGTAACCAATGCATGATTAACGAGTGATAGATATCGGACGAGTACCTTCCAATAAGCGAGAAGTTTTTCTAAATGCAAAGATTTATATATTTATTTAACATAATATTACATTAAATTTCATTACAAATATAATTATACAGTAATAATTTATCATACAATCATATAATAAAATATGTAACTAATAATTATATATAATTAATTAATGATTTAGAGTTCAAGTAAATTAGTACATTATAAAAATTTAAATTAGATTAATACAATACAAATATTTTAATTAAATTAATACAATAAAAAGTTAAGTTAGATAAATACATTATATAAATTAATACATTAGTCTAACAGTAGTTTTCTAAATAAGATAAAAAATTTATAAATATTTAAAACGAAGAAGAAGAGAAAAAATATAATGATAATACTCATTTTAATAAAGAGTTTTATTTTATAATTTCTATTAATTTCTTTTCAGTGTTTTCTCTACCCATATTGAAAAGAATATTAAATAGGTTTACTCTGGATTTGTTGGTATTACTGCTGGTTTGAATATTTTTACTAATTAGGTTATATATTCTAGGAGCTTGGAAACTGAATAGTCTTTGGCCAAAAGTTGTTTTCATTTTAGGGACCGTTTTATTATATTTTGCTCTGGTTAGATGCGGTCTTTCAGGCATAATTTGCAGATTGTTTATATTTTTATGGAATGTTTTATGGAGAATTTTCTGTATGTATAGTTGTCTAACATCCAGAACCTTAAATTGTCTAAATAGATGTTCAGAAGGATGCATAAAGTCACGATGGTGAATTACTCTAAGTATGGCCTTCTGAGCTATATTTACTAGATGCAAGTGTATAATCGATTAATTGAACAGGTATTCTAGAAAGTGATCGAAGCGATAAAAATAGCGTTAATTAATGTGAATTAAGAAACATTGTAATAATAAGTATGTGAAATTTTCTAGAAACGTTAGCCATTTTTTCATGGTAGTAGAACTCGTTAACGTTTACATAAGGCCATCTTTCGGAAAGTCTATAGACTGGAGGCTTTGATAAAGTTGCCTCATTAGTGATTGAGGATCGTCAATTTGGTAGCAAAAGTAAGAATTCCCACCCTACCATACGGAATTTTCAGTGTTCATGGAATGTATCGCGTGACGTGTGGCGAGCGTTGAAGATGGATGAAATAGATACAAACAAATAAAAGATCTTTTTGAAGTAAATTATTAATAAAAGGATTTACAGGGTGTACCAGAACTAGCAGCAGAAACTTTTCTGGTAGATTCCTGTCTATGTTATGAGTCTAAAATGTTCAAGCGACAATGACCTAATGCCAATATTTATGGAGATAATCGACTTCAAAATTTGCATTTTTTTTTTTCAATATTTCTGACTTATTTTTTCAAATATTGTTGAACAGTAATTGATTTGCAAAGTGACAATAGAGGTATAGAAGTTTTCAAATTTTGTTTATTTCTTATTCTGCTTTAAAAAACAACTTTTTTGACATTTACTTTGTGATCATTAAGATATCTATTTATTTGCTAGCCGTACACTCGTGCAAAATCACGGAGTATAGAACGGTTTGCGTCTTTGCTAAGCCCTAATATATTATATAGTATATTTTTGACGGTCCACGAAGAGGCGGCAGTAGCACCATCATAAACGGCCAGCTTCGGGTTTGCTGGCCCGGGGTTCAAGCCCCATCTCCGGCCGTTTAATTTGTTTTTTAGCCGTGAATTCGGACGAAATAACGGACGTTACACGAAGTTACGGACAGACAGACAGACGGATAGACAACGACATTATTATATTTGATTTTTTTTTAACAAAAATACCATCAACAAGTCATTATTGACCCTAATAGATGGTCCTGGAGTGACATTAGAGTACAAAGTATAAATATTATACGAACATTTTGAATATGATATTTTTTATTTATTAATTAACGCCCTATAGAGCTTTTACAATAGATAGGTGCACATAATCAGAAAATATAGATAGTTTAAAGAGAAAAAAACAATAACATGTAAACATAATAATGACATAAAGAGAAAAGAAAATACTTAAAATATAGATACAAATATATAAAGATAAATATAATATGAAGTAAAAAGCAAGTATGTATATAAGAGCAGAAGCATAAGAAAAACATAATATAATAAAAAATTTAAAACAAAAAAGTATTAATGTAGAGTGAAAAGATATAGCACAAGCATTGAAAGTAATATTATAATAAAAAATATACATACAAATACAAATCAATTATTTAAATCTAACTCGACAAATACCAGGAATCTTTCAATACACCTTTTAATATATGTTTGAATATATACAGTTATTGGCAAAGACGTCCAGTTGTTCGTATCTGTTTGCTAGTCTAGGAAGCCTTTGCAGTGGGGTATTAAATATATAGTTAGTGGCTGCAGTTTCCACGGCAAAACCTGCATGACTCCTAGTTATGCGAGATGGAACACGCAAGCAGATACGCTCTAGTAGTTGAGGACAGTCAATAATACAATTTATTAGTTTGTGTAAAAAGAGAAAGTCCGTCACTATTCTTCTAGTCTCTAGTTTATCAAGACTGCTAATAGATCTTAGAATATTGTAATCGATATTACTTGAAGGTATGTTAAATTTATAATTGATAAATCTAAGAAACTTATTTTGGACTTTCTCTATATTACTCATGTGAACTGTATAATGAGGCTCCATACAACTATATTGGTTGAATCAGGGTCTTAAATAATAAAATGAAAGTTTCAATTTTTTTAAAATCTTTGCTTAAACTAAGTAAGAAACCTTAAGTTCTTAATCCTCTATCAACTATTGAGTTGATATGGGGGACTAAAGAAAACTTTTTGTCAACAATTACGCCTAGATCTCTAATTTAACAATACACTTTTAATGATTTATTAATTATAAATACTGTCTTAGTGATAAAATAAATTGTATATAAAATGTACAACAAAAAAAATCAATAAATATAAATTACAAATGAGTTCTAGATTCAAGTTTTACGATGAGTAAATATGTTCGTCGAATTTCATAAATAGTTACTTCTAAATATTTTATTTCTTTCATCTCTTCTACGTTTAAATCATTTTATCTACATAACAGGATCATGATCCCCACAAACGATTAATACAGCGTCATGTCCACAGCTTTGGCTCGCGGCAGACCGCTACTCCTAGCGGCCGCTAGAGTCTAGACAATTCCCGAGATGAAATAAACATCAGTCGGAAAATTCCCAGCTTCTTTAAGGCCTTGTTTGCGGGGCTTCTAAGCCAAAACCACTGTGCATTGTACGTGATCTTCGCGGGGATTCCGCGCGACGAACGGCGTTATAAAAAGCCGCGAGTTCTAACGGCCCGTTGAACGGATCGCAATTAGCAGCCGCCGTTGTGACAGGTCGACATAAATTCGTTGAACGTTTCCGAGGCTTCTTGTCGCGGGCAAAAAATCCCGCGAATGGCTCGGTTTTTCTGTCGGCGTTCAGTCGTGTTATTTGTACAGACAGATTCGCACACCATATTTTTTATTTTATTAATGACACACTGACATACTACACGGTAAAAAAAATGCATATATTATTTCAAATGCAACCCAATAATCCGACTAGAAGTGTATTTGGCCTTACAAGGCTATTTTATTTACTTTATTTCTATTTAATTTTATGCATAAAATTTTGTTTGGACTGTGCCTGTCTCACTAGAAATAACTGTGTTGAGACAGGGATAGTTTACAATATTGTGTAGGTTCAAAACATAGTAAATAGATAATAAAGTGTTTAAATTAACATAAAAGAAAACATATCTAAGGTTATATTGTGTTAGTGTGTTTGTGTAAGTGTGCCTATTTTAGCTCTCCCCTTGTTTCGGATCCACTGTTTTATTTTGTATTTTATGTTAGGGTTGTAAATTGTTGTAAGCCTGGATTGTGCCCGGATCAAGCATGCAATTAAGTAATTTGAGTCCAAAATAGTTATAGCTCCTTTGTCCATACGTGGTATGTAACCTTGGGATTTGTAGATTGAGTTTGTTTGACCGTGTGGTAATTATTGTTTGAGTTGGTTTAAACTGTGTATTTTTGTGTTTGTATGTGTATTTAAGAGTAGTATTCGCATAAATTTGTTTTATATCGAATACGTCGAATGCTATGCTATGCTATGGGAGGCAAATGAAAACACTGGAAATGAACGAACGATTTATTATATAATTATTTTAATAAATTCACAAAGTTATTTTAATAATTCGCAACTATTTCGCAATCAATGTTATTATCGCTTGCTAGAATGTTCCCACAGAGATTCACAGAAAATGCAATTTACAGTCAATTCGCATGTCAGTGGTTGTTAGAATGTTTGATTGTATTATTGTTCTCGTGAGGCTCTGACGGTGCGTAATTATCTCGTTACCAGGCGCGTGCAGTGGGAACATTGAAGCATAACTTTTTGTAAACGTATATTTTGAAGAAAAAAATATAAATCAAATATTTATTCTACAGATTTTTATGATATATCAAAATATTCATTCTATGATACCAATTGTGATAGAAATATTACGAAATATATGTTGTATTCATTTTTTTTACCAAATAATTGGTTACGTCAAAGCAGTGCAGTACCACTGCACGCCGCTGCTCGTTACAATATCAATTTAATGCAATCATGTACGAAATAGTTATTGTAATATTGTGTAAAACAGCGTACGAAATAATTGTGGGGTATTATGTTAAGGTAAGCGTAATAAATATTATGTGTACGACAAATTCTTGTGATGGGAGAAAAATAAGTTAAATTATTACGATGTTGACTTATTCTAAAGAACTCCGGGTTTCTTATTCGAAGCTCGGCACGCAAAGTCAGATAAAGAAAAATAATCAATAGGTCTACAGAATATCTACCTACTGCAAGATAGGATATTTTCCATCGAGATTCCAGTTTTTGCATTTAAAAAAAGCTAAGACGGTCTTCGTAGCTGCGAAGATTTCTGTGCTGATCGGCTCTGTAGGACAAAATACGTAGAAAATTTTTCTACACAATGTGATAGTACAATGAAAATAAAAACAAAATGTTAAAATAGAGGGAGAAAATGCTCAAAATTGAGCAGAATGAAACAACTGGAACAATTAAAAAAAATATTTTTCACTTTTATTTAAAAAAAAAAAGTATTAGAGATCTGCGAGGCCTGTCAATTTAAAATTGATATTTTCATGGAATCTTTTGAGATTTTACGAATTTATTTAAAACTAGCAGATCCGCCAGACATTGTAAATCATCCAGGAACCCCCTCAAATGCACACAAAAAATTTGATTAAAATCGGCCCAGCCGTTTAGGAGGACATCAGTGACATACACGCGTACAGAAGAATTATATATGTAAAGAGAAATAACTTATAGATATAATAAATAATAAAACAACTATTTTTAATACTTTTGTGTACTTCTTTTTTTAAACTCAATGTTCGTTTTGTCTTGTCTGTTGAGGTAAGTCTTTATATATTTTTAATCCATTGAATAAATGTCATTCCCTATTTAAAGGGCGACATGACCACTACATGCTACAATGTCTTGTGGTAGCTCAGCGAAACCAGATATTATCTTAAGAAACTAACGGCAATTCAGTGTGACCGGCGAAATACATTACGGGAGTAACCTAGCGTTCAATAGTGAATAGTGCGATCTCAGACGTGCTGTTATTCTGGAAAGACGAGTATAAAGTCTTCCATAGATGAGTAATTAGTGCTTAATCGTGCTCCAATTAAATTCGGGTCCAGTTACTATGGTGATTAAATATAACTTCAACTAGTCAACAGAACAATAGTCTGACAAGAACATCGAATGTTAAAGATCTAGGTGTTAGATTTGTAAGCAACCTAACATTTCACGATCACATAGAGACGATCAGTGGTAATGCTTCGAGAATGTTAGGATTTGTTCTGCGTACTGCCAGGGTTTTCGACTCCTTGGTGTGAAGTAGACTGGAGAGTGGCTTGATGATCTGGGGGCCACATGAGAGCAGGTACTCTCTTGTGGTGGAGAAAGTACAAAAGAAGTTTCTGAGATATCTCTATATGAGAGAGTACTGGCTTTACCCAACCGAGTTTCTCCAAGGTATGCTTGGTTACAATAGTTTAGAGACTAGAAGGAATGTGCATTTGATTACACATTTTTATCGATTGTTGCGCGGTATGATCGATAATACTGAAATTATGCAGAGCATTGGTTTGTATGTTCCTGATAATTACCTTAGACATTGTCAGCATAGATTGTTTCACACTCCAATATACAGGACCAACCTGCCGATGGTTATGCCTGTTGGAAGAGCTATGCTACAGCTATGCTGAACAAAATCGTTTTGGGTATTGATATATTCCATGTGTCTGAAGGGATTTTCCGAAGCAGGATTCTCCTACACCTTTGACCAGATTGTATATTTTATTTTTAATTGTTGTATAAAATTGTATCTCCATAATATGTATGCATTGAATTTAAGTGTGTATTGTACATATTATTGAATAAATAAATTGAATTGAATAGAAAAAAATTTAAAAACAATATAATTAAACTCATGTAGGGAAAACGTTGTTTTATTCCATCCATATTTAAGCTCGTCATGAATGATACTAATATTTTTTTAATACAAAACATTGTTTGAAAAACTACCCGGAGGTAACAACGCACTAGTTCAGGAATACTTGCAAAAGTATGCTCTCGGTGCTTCAATCCTTGCGTGCAGTTCGTTACAAAGATATTTATACATACTTTTTTATGCTTATCTTTATCTTTTTCAAGATTATTTATTCAAAAAACTTCTCAAAACTACTGTTAGTGTTTTTGTTTATTCACACTTCATAAAGAGAGCTCAGAATTGCTAAAAAATGTAAATAGACCTCATCCAGTCATTAAATAGTCTACTTCATACGTATCAAAGAATCTATTATTTTGTTTGGAAAAATATTTATAATAATAACTAACTAACTAACCATGACGGCGTTTCCCCGTAGGGGTAGGCAGAGAGGATTGAACGCCACACTCTTCTATCCTGGCACACAACTTTTGCTTCGGCCACATTCATACATCTTCTCATACAAATTCTACGGTTGTTGCGGCTTTTAACGGGGCCATCCTCAAACACTTTTTGTATCTGATTATTATAATAATACTAATTATAATAATAATAAATTCTATTCCAGTATGTGGGGAGATTAGTGCAATCCCACATATTTCATGTATAAAAATATAAGAGTGTATGTATATATAAATAGAAATAAACACAGGTAAAATTTATAAAGAGAAAATAAAGCAAGAATTATTCGAATAAATAAGGCATACACAGTAAGAAAGACATGGTACGAAGCGAAAAAGTAAATATCAAAGTAATAATTATTAACATAAAAAGTTTAAATTTGATGGTTCAGTTTTTATTTTATTTTTGATTTTCTTTGAGATATCTTTATAAATTGTTTTGACCTATGGCATCGAAACAAGAGCGGAGACATTTCACACTAAATCACTTCTTGGAACCAAAGAGATGAAAACCATAAAAAAAAAATAACAGGCATGACTACGCGACAGAATGAGAGGCACCACGATCAGAAAAATTTGTGATATTCAAGATGTAGTCAGATGAGAAAGACAGCAAATAAGGTATTGGAGAGACCATGTGGAAAGAATGGACAAGACTCCCTAAGACAAGCAGAGGGAAGAAGAATGCCTGTAAGATCCTCTAAAAGATGGAAAGACAGCTGGGAGTCTACATCACAAAAGCGGGAAACTCTGCACAATCGACCCCTAGTGACCTTCAGCCTATTTAAGAAGAAAAATATTCCCCATAATTGTCGTTAAATGTTTTTACATTGAAATTCTCTAAACTTAACCGTGCGCCTACTTCATATTATATGCTATTTTTTTTTCAATGAGGCTAAGTAAAACTTACAAACATTACTTATTTCAGATGCAGCCCAATATCCCAATTTAAAATGTTCAACCAAATATACCTATTCAAAATATTATAGTAACATGAATGTATACAAAAAGTATGTCAATGCAATTGGAATGCAAATTAAAAGCAAGAATTCAAGAACGAAATAGGCACATGAAATGCACAGTGATTAAGCGTGTACAGTGCAGGTGGCGAACAAGCAAACACAATAAAATTACGTACAGAGTAACTAACTATTTAAGAACGAATGTTGTGGTTGTTATGCATAAAAGCATAGCAGTTCAAATTAATGTCATGAAAATGAATGGGGGTGACATTTTAAATGATGATGAGGAATCTGCAAGAGTAATTAATGAAGTAAATTTTAAATTAACAAAATAAATATACGAAAAATCTCCCCAATGGAGAACCGAACCTTGGTCTTCCTCATGACAGGCGGGCATACTGACCGCTGCACTGCCGTCTTCTATGAAGAAGACGTATAAATCGCTCTCACAAATCCATGTGATTTTCTAAAGCCTGGGTATTTTTGTGATATCTACTGCTATGTTATGTGGGTCACATAGCCTACAGAAGCATTAGATATTCAAATACATCATATTCTATGTAGAAAAGTCCGTTAATAACGCATCTAGACGTCACAAATAATAATGATGTAAATAATAATAGAGTATAAAAAATAATTGTCTTTGTAACAATATCCGTCATTAAAGTTACTAGATGGCACAATTAATAATGGGGTATAAAAAGTAAAAAGAACATAAATTTCTATCTAACAATGTAACTTACGTTACTAAGATACTTTAGTAGCGTAAGTTACATTTACCCTTAGTATTATAGTTTATATGTGGGGAATAATGGTAAAGCCAGCACTATCAAAAAAATTAAAAATGTTTTGAATGCAGTCAGCGAGTATTACTAATTTTAAATGTGCTTAATTCTAGATTTATGTGTCTATCACTTTAAGAATCATTTTTCCTATAAATTTATAGGCTATGTTTCCTTTAAAATCTAGAATGCTGTACATTATAAATTAGTAATCCTTGATGACTGGATTTAATTTTCTTTTTTGATATTGCTGCCTTTGCTTCTATACTCCTCATAGTACTTCATTTTTGATGGGTTATGGTTAGCAAAAAATGAAGATTTGCAAATATCGATTCTTTAATCGCAAAAGGATATATAGATTTTATTTTTAAAGATTCTTCCAAAATTTTTTCCAAAACCTTAATTAATTGTGAAAAAAACAGAAGAGGTGCATTGGAGATATCGATTGTCCTTTTGATTGTCATGGTAAAATGCTTGGCATTGTCTTTAAAAATGCCTAGCCAAATTGATTTTAATTTTTTTTTTGCTATTTTCCAACCTAACTATTCTGTCTATTAGGTTAGTTTGGTTATTTAGGTTAGGTTAGGTAGTTAGTAGAGAACACTGAATATGACATTTTCGTAAGCATATATTTTGAAGAAAAAAAAACGATTTCAAAGATATATCTTTTAATATTCCTATCGCATCAGTATATATATATATATATATATATATATATATATATAATCAACATGCTATATTTAATATTCTGTTACATAAATATTTTATTTCGTAATGCGTAAAAGTCATGCTTCAGTTTTTTTAATGCACGCGCCTGTTAGTTGTAACCTAACTGAACATAACCAATCTTACTAACCTAATAGTTAGGTTTATTTAGTATTTTTGTTGGTTGTCAGTCTGTTGTTGAATAGTCTTATGTGATTGTAAAACATTGTATGCATTATAATTTAATTGCAAATGAGTTGTGATTCATGTGGTAATTTTGTGACGTTCTTGTACAATATTTATGGTTTTCATGTGTTTTGTGTAATTTATCATATCTCCCTGTCTATTTCAGTCATAAGAAGGCAAGTGTATAATTACAAGAGTTTCATTCTTTACTCTATTGTTCGGTAGTGGTTCAAGATGTAAACCACTTTCAGCATGTTTTTGCCTTTTTGTTTATTTTTAATTAATACTTTAGTTTTCATTCTTCCCTTCCTTCGTGGTGGACTGTGCACACAACATATGCACACATGCATGATATTAAAACTTAACAGTGAGAGTACTAATTGTGCTCGCTCGATTTTTTAAACAACTTAACTGTTGCAACGCTCGGGTTACTTAATTATTTTCCAGCCGTTCGTGGCAGATTAATGCAACGGAGATTGATACGCAGGATGGAGAAATGTTAATAGAATAAAGTGTAGTATGGCTTGCTGTAGTTGGTCATTTGATGGCGGGTCCCTTTGATAGTACAGTTCTGCGGAATAATTTATTAATATCGTTCGATAACAAGCTTGCGACAACGTCATTGCGACGACGTATTTGAATTAACTTTGTTTTATGGAATTACACTCTAAGGGTGTGTGCATACAGATGAAACATCGCTCTCCAGTCTCCGAGATTATATTTATTTACTGTATTAACTTAATAATTAAATATTGATTAATTTTTAGTTTATTTTATTTCACTGTTTATTTTCCTATAATCTATAAATCAAACATGAGTAATAAAAATACTGAACAAACTAAGTGTTTTAAAACCATAGTAAAATATTTATTTCAATTACTCATTCATAAAACTTCATATAATACAAAACAGATGGCGTTACTTGCAGGAATTTTGATATAAAAATACTATCATGTTTCAGTGCTGATAAATCGGAGTTTATTGGTCACATGATTATTACATGCTTAAACATATACATTACTAAATAAACACAAGCCTAAGCATAACGTTACACTGTGTAAAGTGATCACTTAAGCTAGCCATGTGATATGTCTTAAGTCCTATGAATACTCAAAAAGACTTCCATACCTACTTTCCCATATAAAAATATAGCTTCGTCTCTATGAGACATCTATAATATATCTTGATTTATGTCCTCCTGTGGATGAAATCCAGTATTGTGTTCTTGAAAATTTTGGATATACTCAAAATAATCTAGTTTCATCCTGCTGGTAAAAGTATTTGGGCAATTATGTATGTATGAATGTGTGTTGGAAGAAATGGCTACATCCAGCAAACTACAAGGAAGGATGAAAGAGTATGGAAGAGGCCTATATCCAGCAGTGGAGAGAAGAAGGCCGAAGAAGAAGAAATAGAAGAAGTACCTATTCGTACCTAGTATATATAAGCGCAGGAATAAACACAATATAGTAATTTATATTTGTGACGAAAAAAAAGAATACGAATTTCGATCTGTGTTAGAGTGAATTTGTTTTTACTAGTGTGCTGTTTGACAAGTGAGTTTGTTTTTAATAAATGTAGGCTTATAGTGATAAAAAATTAACCCATAAAAACCAAGTTTTTATTAAACTCCCTTTCTCATTTACCTACTAGTGGAAACTGGTTTGGCGCTTAACCTACGCGTTGGGCTTCGGTCGAGCGACCCTACGAAAGGGAGTAATAAAAAATTTCCAAAAATCCAAAATTATACTATAATCAGGTTCCGTGTCTACCAAACGCGTTTAAATATGTTCGTACAACTTAGTAAGTTATATGAAAAAACCATTAGAAATTTGAAAAATCCAAAAATGTATTAATTTTTTTAACGAAAATTTAATATATCTTCTTGATTGTCGCCACGAGTCTGCTTGCAAAGTTTCAGCTCGATTGGATTACGGGAAAAGGGTTAAAAATCGATCCAAAGTTTTTCGTCAAGCAAGCAGACGCCACGAGCTATAAAGGGAGTAAAAAGTAACCCATAAAAAACAAGTTTTTATTATACTCCCTTTCTTTGTAAAATATAACAACAATTAAAGACGAATTAAAACGTATAACATAACACTAAACTTACAGTAATTTAATATATTTCTAAAATGTCAAATGTTTTGAGCTATGATAAGACACTTCATGCTTTGAAGATTAAATCCTAAAAAACAAACACACAAAAACCAAGTTTTACAATACTCCCTTTTTCATTTTCGGGTTTCGCGTCTACTATATGCGTCGGAATCTCCATACAACTTGTATGAAAAAATCATTAAAATTTGAAAAATCCAAAATTATACTATAATTATTTTTTAACGAAAATTTGATAGATCTTCTTGATAGTCGCCACGAGTCTGCTTGCAAAGTTTCAGCTCGATTGGATCATGGGAAAAGGGTTAAAAATCGATCCAAAGTTTTTTCGACGGCAAGCCGGCAAGCAAGCAGACGCCACGAGTAAAGGGAGCCATAAAGGGAGTAAAAAATATATTTTTTTCCCGAAAACAGGTGATAACCGAAGTTTTATATATTAATTAAATAGAAATAAACAAACAAATTTAGTTAAATTTGTGGGGCATCAAAGCGAAAAGTGGGTGTCCTTGAGTTATCGAGTAGTAATTGCAATGTTTCAGTAGCTGACAATCCGCAAGACGATGAATGGATAGATATTATGAATGCAGAATTTGCTACTATTACATTATACATTTTTTTATATTGTAACGAGATGCTAAAAAGAATATACGCACTTGCTGAACGCCTGGTAATATGTCACTTCTAACAATACTATCTTAGGATCTAGAACGGTCTACAATTATCTTCTCCTAAGCACTAGAACGATGCAGAAAGTATGAACATATCAGCATTTGGGTAAATATATGGAACTACGCCGCGGCGCAAACTCAGTTGTCGTGTTTGACAATTCGTTCAGTGCGAAGTCGGTCGCAAACCACGAGACGACGCCCAGTGTGACCAAATGTAAGGAAACCGAAGTGATAAATAAAGTGAATAATCGAGCGGAGTACCTAAGTGGTGAAACAAAATAGAGGTATTAATACGTGCAATAATTGGATGGAATGTTCTAGTGAATGTTAAATACGTGTTACCCAGCGATAATGAAGTGTTCATAAACCAGTGATATTTTATAATATAGTGTAAATTAAAGAAATTCATTAAGTTTAATTCATGTTAAGTGACTTTGTACATTGAATAATTAATTAATTCATTCATTAATCGCTAATTAATGTTTATATTCATTCCTCCCGTAGCCACGAGATGTGACAATGTATTATAAGTATAATATAATATTTTAAATTAAATTCACATAAAATGCTCTGGAGTTGCTGATATGTCATACAAAAAATGGTCTGGAGTACAAAGGGCAAAAAGGATTGGCCCCGAAAAATGTTGATTATTCAACAATTGGTTTTATTTTTTATTCAAAATGTTTTCTTATTATTATTAAAAATATTCATTGTTAAATATTATTCCCGCGTTCGTTATTTGGGGCAATTGCTTCATTAGATCAAATTTTCTCGTACCGATTTATCCTGATTGTACGTGATTTTTGCCTTCTAATACCTTAACAAATATGTTTTCATATGGCATCTTTCAAAACAAACTGTTTTTCTCCAATTTTCACCGAATGAACGATGTTCCAATTGATTGATTGCATCACGTTTATATTGAATACTTTTATTTTAGTCATATCGGTAATCTGTTTATTTTATAAATATTTTCAAATAAAATTTTAACTTTGATTTTAAAAAAAAAAATGAAATTTTTTTCACACAAATGTCATTCGCACAATTTTTTTTTCAATATGCTACATCATAGAAATTACATCATTTAACAAGAAAATAATTAACTTAATAATTTTACTCAAACATTTTGAGAGCATAAAAATAATTTGTTAATGCTCTATGTTTTCGGTATTATTATATGGAATGGAGGCATGAACGGTTACCGAAAAATTGATAAGGCGACTTAAGGCATTCCAGATGTGGATCCACAGAAGAATACTCAAAATATTTATTTTATAATATAAAAGTGCTATTGATTTTCACTCTAGATATATATATATATATATATATATATATACTTTAATTTTTATTTACCTATTATGTTTTCTATAAGCTTTTGCTTTGTTATATACTTGCTTTTTACTTTATACAATATTTATTTTTATATATTTGTATTTTAAGTATTTGCTTTCCACTTTGTTATTATTTTTTTATACGTTTTTATTTCTTTTCTTGATTGTACTTCTTGAGCCATCATTTAATTTTCATTCAAAGTATTCATTCATAAAGTAGGGCGTAAATAAATAAATAAATAAATAAGTAAATAAAAATAAGGTGGATGGACAGACTTACGAATGAAGTTGTTACGTTTCGGATGAATAAAGAAAAATTAATTATCAAAACAATAAAAACATTAATATCTGGTACATGTAATGAGATATTCAGAGAAGTACGAGATCTTGCACTTTATAATGCAGGGAAAGATTGCCGGAAGTCGGGGCCCTGGAAGAAGGAGAACATCATGGATGAAGAACCTGAGACAGTGGTTTGGCCAGTCTACTATAACCAACGTCTGTTGGCACGAAAAGAAGAAGAAGAAAAAAATAAATGTGCAATAGTTACGACATTTTTTTTTTTAATTTGAATTCATTTTTTGATGCATCAAGGTGTCGTAACCCCTTACCGTGACAGCTGGTTAGCAGAGCTTAGCAGTTAAGTAAGGTAACACAGTAATGTTTTTAGAAGTTTATTATTTAAGTCGTATAGACCTTCGGGTCGTCTGAATTTGGGATCGGCTGGTGTGAGCTGGGTCCGCGGCCGTCCATCAGCGCGGGCCGCAATCAGCCGCGCCGCCGCGGGCTTTGAGGGAGCCGCCCGGAGCCTTAAGCCAACACCAGATCCGAGCTCGTACCGCCGGATCCTTGTACGGATGGCCTGCCTGGACTTAAATATTGGGTTTTATATTCAATCAAACCGGCAACGGCATTCTGTTTTGTAATTACGTCATTTATTGGCACATTTCGTACTTTGGAATTTTTGAAAAAAATAATAATTAAGGTATTTTATTTAGTGAGGAAAGTCTCAAAATATGGGAATAAATATAATATGCTGTTGAAAATCATATTTTTATATAAATAAAAAGCGTTCAAAAATCAACAAAAAACGTAAAAATTTCTTGCAAATTTAAAACATTACAACTTTATTAATATTAAATATTTTTTAATTTTCTTAGTAAGGATTCTAGTTATAATCTATACGTATTAAAAAACATATTATGCATACATATAAATATTAATTAAAAATTTGCGCCGCCTAGAATACTAAAAACGACTTTTTTGGCCGCGGCCTGTCGATTAATGCTTATATTTTCTTAATTGCAAATAATGTTCAGTTTATTACTTTTATATAAGAACAAAGGTTTCATCTAAGTTATTGCCCTAAAAATTGCAGTCTAGAATATACATTTTGATATAAATGAATAATAAAAACCAACATTTGCGTAAAAAAAAAAACGCCGAAATATGCAATGCAGTGAATGTGCTGCCTTACTTTAAAATAACGTATTGTCATTATTTTAAATAAAATAATAATAAATAATGTAAAGTCATTTTGTAAAACATGGCTGTCGCATAGCGCGCATATAATTCTGCCTAGATGTTTAATAATCTGGATGTGTCCAAAGAATATTCGTCTGTGCGCTTTTTGATATTCAAAAATATAAAGTTATCTTTCCAGGAACCTAGATTTCGGGATATCGTTACTTTCGGCTTGTGTTTGTGTTAGTGTTTCAATTATGAGCGAGTCCCGAGTATTCCCACTTCTTGACAACCGATGTGCGCATAATCCAGACACTTTGGATTTAATCCAAGATTTCGAAGCCAGGGCTTATTGGTTGGATACTTTGAGAATCTTGTCAATAAATATGTGAGTTACGCTCTTCAGAGTAATTCTGAAGATCCCTCGGTGGTGATCAGAACTGAACAATTTAAATCATGCTACGTTGAAGTCATAGGAAAAGTTCTTAAAGATCCACTATGACTACAACTGACTCTCTTGTTAGAATTTTTTTTATTATTAACGCCAATTCTCCTGTATAATAGTGCAGTCTATAATGTTGTTTATTTTGGAACCCTAACATACCTCAGTGTTTTTAATTTTCACGTCTCAATTTAGCATGCCAACGCAAATAAACAAAATTTGCTTTACCCATCAATAAAAGTGTTCAAATCAAGTGTCAGACTTTGACCACATGTGGAAAATCTTACACATGTGCTACATCTTTGGCTACATGGCAAGCTTATCTCATGCATGGTTGGCCTTTAGTTAGAGTAACACGCATGTGTAGAGTATTTTGTGAAGGTGTTGGTGTGTAAATAATACTATGGTGTGGCGTGTAGAGATATTTACATGCTAGTGTAGCGGTTGTCCCGACGAAGAGACGGGCTACGTCTCTAAACCGGTAGACAAAAAAGTAATTTTTAGTGGTTATATACTAACATAAATAACATTTTGATAATGTTCTTCTTCAATATCTTCTTCTTATTATTCAATACCATTCTTCTTCAATGAAAATTTTTTTTTGACTGAAGATTTCTTGGCACAGGTCTGAAGAATTTCAGCCGGTTTGAGAGAAGCCACTTGATAGTCTAATGTGTGGATGGTGCACTACAAAGGGCGAGTGAAATAGCGCGCTGCCGCGGTGGGTGAGGCGCGGCGGTAACAAAAGAAGTTGTCTGAATATGTAAAGTCGCGGACGTGTTTGCCACTCGGCGACAGTCCCGGCGGGGGGAGGGAGACGGAAGGTGTGAATTGAGAGAGGAAGAATAGGGAATATCGGGGAATTTCAAATACTGACTGCGCCAAAAAAAGGCATGAAAATAAATCAGTGAATATTTGAATGGCAATGTGTTGGGAGCTGGCGAATTTATTCCGTAATGAAATGAACGGCCGGAGAAACTCTGGAATAAGGATGAGTATTGAAAATTGTTTACATTTTTTTTAATGCATGCTTGAAATTTAGATTAGTAACAGGAATCATGTGTGACCCGAAAATGCCTATAAAACTTAAAAGAAAGATAAACCAAATTATTAGACCCGCGATAATGTATGGCTCCAAATGCTGAACTACGACAACTCCTACTCTAGACAACTCGAAACAGCAGAAAGGCGAATGCCTAGATGGTCAGCAGTAGTAACACTAACAGATAGAATAAGAAGTTCATGCATTAGTATTAGCCTGAGTCAAGGACATAAACAGTAAGCTGGAGGAACGACAGCTGACAGATAAGACGGAGACCACCAGACTACACAATGTAGCAGGCAACGTCTATGGAGCTTCATCGACAGTGATCCAGAGGAAGAACAAAGAACTCCGGGCTCCAGAATTCTATTCAGAAACGACCTGGATGAAAGCGATACCCAGAACCGAAGAAGATAGAGACTGAGAACGTGAGGAGCCAATTCCAACAGCCTACCTAGGGAATGAGTTGAGAAAGTGCAGAAAGGATGAAGATTCTTGTTGGTATCGTGACAAGAAATTCCTACTGATGGAAAATGGCCGGGAGTTCGTTCAGTATATAGTTTATAGTATAATATAGTATATAGTTTTGTGTACAATAATATTACCAGCACACTATTGGATTGGCTTAAATTATAAGCATTGCAACTAGTATCATCTCGTAATTCTCTAGATATCTAGGTTCTAATTACTTCTTTTTCATTATTCATCCAAACTATAACATCCTTATTTCCATCTGGCTTATTTTGAGTATTCTTCTGTAGAACCATATCTTGAAGGCCTCAAGTCACCTCATCAATTCTTTGGTAGGCGTCCATGCTGGCATTTTAAATAATATCGAGAACTCGGAGCGTCTTACCATTCGCATTCGTAATCCAAAGTTGAGATGACTGCAAATCATTTTGGTTAAAATTATTGTTTATGATAATACTTAAATTAGGAGTCTTCTATAGTCTGATATAAGCCTGCTCTCTATGGTTTTTGTCTACCTACATTTTGAATACTATAATTGCTTTTGATTAAAAGTAACTTCGTACTTTAAAAGGTGTTATGTTAATTAACTACGTTCTGTTACCAATTAATAATTAAAAATACAACAACACTTTTAATAGATAAAGATTACACACGAGCTTGCTCATTGCAGCATTAAAAGAACAATATTACAAAATAATATTGTTTCATTTACCTTCCGTAATGAAATTTATTTTGTTAGCATACATAGGCGCTTAATAAAATGGATTATGAGTAAAACGCGATGTATGGTTAATAAGCGGGCGTGCCAACATAATATGATAATTCAATTTGATTAAAAAGATTTTATAGCCAATTAAATGGAGCTGATTTCTTGGAATCTGATCACTAAAATATTCTTAAATTGTTACTAATAGACACTAATGGCGAACTATGCCTCGAAATGAAATATGCATGAAATGTTCGTACAATGTTGCTTTATTAACTTATTGCGCTAATCGTAATCAATTATATACCTTGTGTCGGAGAACATGCGGAAGATTTGCAGTAAGTAGCTCCTTCGATGTACGTGGCTCGTGTGCAGTTGGCTTACTAAAAAATATTGGCTCCAATGCAAAATGGAAGAGCCTTCTGCGAATATAGTTTTCCAAATTTTTTTCTCAATAATATACCTATTATACAGTGGCCTGAAAACTATAAAGTTAGTATAAAAATGTACACGTGGCAACGTGTAATGCCACATAAAATAATAAATTCATACACCCCCAAATAATGAGCTATGAGAGCGGTTATCGACATTTATAAAAAATTAAATGAAAATAATACAGCGGTAAAAATACGATATTTTTTTAATGAAATTGATTATTCATTCAGAATATTTTGAGTTTATTCAAATCTTTCAGAACAGTGCTGGATTTATGTCACAGAGACATTATTAATCAATTAATGTATATTATAGATATCTCACAGAGACGTCTCTGTGAGATATCTATAATATACATTAATTGATTAATAATGTCTCTGTGACATAAATCCAGCACTGTTCTGAAAGATTTGAACAAACTCAAAATATTCTGAATTGTAAATATTGTTAAAAAGGAATTTAACAAAAATTGGAAATAATATTTCCTGGCGTATCCTAGTGTAATGCAAGTAATTCGAATGAATTTCATTACACAATAAAGTATATTGCTCTCAAAATTCCGTAAAATTAATTGTAGATTTTCTCATTAGCGAAATCTGTGGGGATTTAGGGGAATAAAAGTGGCTTTGTACAGGCCGCATGGAAAGGCGCTTACAACTCATATGTGAAAGCTTTCCACGCAATTTGAACATATATACAACTTCCAAAAAATGAATAAGCATGGTATATTCTATCATGGGTGGAATGGCGAATGTTACATTGTGTAAAGTGATCACTTAAGCCAACCATAAGATAGGTCATAAGTCCTATGTACACCCAAATGACTTCTATACCTACTTTCCCATAATAAATACAGTTTCGTCTCTGTGAGATATCTATAATATACATTAATTGATTATTAATGATCATTTAATTGTGTGAAAAATAATAACTGTGTTACCTCTACGAGGGTTTAATAATATTCGTATATTTTACTACTTCGGTTTTGAAAGAAACATAATCCATCATCAACAGATGAATTTTAACATTTCACCTATCGATTCTGTTACTCTCGAAACTTAAGTAGTAATATGCACAATCAGAATAAAAAATAATTAAAAAATCACCATCCGACTATTTCTGTATCTGGCATATTACCGTGCCTATGTCTGCTATAATAGAATAATATACTCGTAGCAGGCAGGGTACCGAAAGTAGCGTTTTATTTACTGAAAACACTGAAATTTATACTAATTATGTGAACAAAAAATATATATTATTATTAATAATGCCACAGGTTCCCCATGAAATGAAACTTTTTTTTTCACAAATCACTGGACACTTTAGCTAGAACACTGTTCCGTATTTACCTTAATCATTGCGCATGCGTATGTCGCTCGTCTGTGGAACACTTTATTCGCGCTGCTAGTTTATCGCTTGTCTATTCGCCCGTTTCGCTTTCTGTAGTATTCATTAGCTGTCAAACTCGATAATCACTATTATTTCACGCTCGTTGCGAAGCATTTTTTAGGATACTAGCAGTAACCCGTCAAAAACGACGGTACTTTTCCGTGCCGATTCCTAAAGAATAAGTATTAACTTATTTATAGCCGACACCCATGAAATAGTAATAACGACTTTGGTCAAAATATTTAAACATATTTTTTTATATTTCCTCTGCCGGCAGTTAAACGTGCTGTTCTAAACCCCGGCGATTGGGCGGAACATAAAATGGTTCGCGTATTTGCTAAGTCCTATGCGTACTGTATTTTTGACGTGTAATGCAGACTCGACGATAGCAACATCGCTATCGCTGCCGCCTTCGAATCAATTACTATGTTTGATGTTTTCTCCCGAATCTTCCCGCACATTCCCGGGCTTTCGACCTTTCCATTTTTTCCGTTACGAATTTATGCAATTGCTATATTATGTGAAGTTCCTCTCGATTTCAAAATTTCAGAAATTATTAAGTACGCTTATACTGATTTATGGAATATATTGATTTTATAAAATGTTATATGAGTATTGAATTCACATAACTTATTGTTCGTATAACATATATATTCACATAACTTTTATTTAACTTTTAAAGTTCGTTGTCTGCATTATCTCGCCATAGTAAATTCCTTTATAACTCCGTTGGCGACTGTATATCGCCGCAAACAATACATGTATTTTTTCTGAAAAAGTTGTCCTAGTACCTGTAAGCGTAGGAATAAATGGCTTCTTTTATACAATTATTGCTGTAATTCGGATGCGTACATTGTCAAAAATATATCGTGCAATTTCCATTGCGCGTAAAATAAATCAAATATAAAAATATAGAGGCTTCATTACCAGCTAAGAAATCTACGTATACTATTTCAAGATGCATTATGGCTGATCTCATATATCTATAGCACAAGCGTTTAGCTTAGTTTGAAAATAGTAAGAATATCTATGTCATACGTGTAACATGTTCGCATCTCTATTAAAAAAATGCAAATAGTTAAAACACTGTAAAAATTTGTCGGAAACAAGTGACAATCGGAGTTCTAGGACGAATCAGATATCATAGGGTACAGAAACGAAAAGTGGGTGTTCTTGAGTCGTCAAGTAGTAGTTAATGAGTGTTTTAGATTTTTAAATAGGGATGCGAAAACGGATTAAATTCACTGTTCTTACTATTTTAAAACTATGGAATAGGACTAACTTACTGGTCCGGAGTTTGGTTCGCACCCGCGACTTTTGGATCACGAGGCGAGAGTCCTAACCACAAGACCAACAAGCTACTCGAGTTGATGATGATAATATAATGAATGGATGGATATTAAGAATGCAGAATTTTTTTAATTCGTTCTAATTTTTATTTTATTTTAACTTTAATTTTTAACAAACAGACCGTCAACAGATAATTCGCCCTAATATATGCTCCTAGATTGACATTAGAGAACAAAATATAAATATTTTATGAAAATCTTGAATATGATATAATTGCATTATACACTTTTTATGATAAACTAATAATAAATAATGTCTTACTGATAAAATAAATTGTAAATAATAATCAGTACAAAACAAAAATAGTCGAAAATCAATAAACAAACAATTTTACACAATAAAAAACACAAGTTTTAATATAAATTAATAATATGTAATGTCTTTATGATAAAATAAATTTTCAATAATATTCAGATCAAAATAATGACTGTCACAAATCAATAAATACAATTTAGGAATAAGTTCTAGATTAACAACATTGATGAAGAGTGCGCGGGTCCAAGTCAACGACGAGGACGAGCATGTATTACACGCTCGAGCGACCGTCAACTAAGTTTATCAATATTTCACTTTTGAACTGAGCCTGTGTCAACAAGGCTGCCGTCTCTGGACGATATCATTATGGTGATCATTTTAGATAGAGGAGAGAAATAGCCTAGATTGGTGTTATAATTTACTGATTTGCTATTTGCAAATATTTGCAACCTCTTCCTTTTTTTACTCCCTTTATATTAACTCGTGGCGTCTGCTTGCTTGCCGTCAAGAAAAACTTTGAATCGATTTTTGACCCTTTTCCCGTGATCCAATCGAGCTGAAACTTGGCAAGTAGACTCGTGGCGACGATTAAGAAGATCTATCAATGTTTCGTTAAAAAAAAAAAAAATTATAGTATAATTTCGGATTTTTAGAAATTTTATTGGTTTTTTCAAATTGGAATCATTAGAAAAGTTTGATTAGCAACGGCGGTGCCCCGAAAACGTCGCGTAATATTTTCTAAATTTGAATTACTCCGTCGGTATACATAATAGGTACTTCACTACGAATGTCGAAAATCTAAATTGACTGACAAATGTTTTTAGAATTTAATCTTCAAAGCATGAAGTCTCTTATCAAAGCTCAAAAGATCTGACATATATTAGAAATATATTAAATTACTGCAAGTTTAGTGTTATGTTATATGTTTTAATTCGTCTTTAATTATTGTTATATTTTACAAAGAAAGGGAATATAATAAAAACTTGGTTTTTAAGTGTTACTTTTTTATTAAAATGAATTTTCATAAAATATTATATTATAAATATAATCTAACAGTCTTGCTTGAATTTACATAAAATTCTCTGAAGTTGCTAAAAATAGTCTGGAGGGTTAGTATGGGATGTCACATTTGATGGTTTGATAGTTTTTCAGTTCTGTCATTGTTTTTGGTAGACCCTAAAAGCAGTCTATTTTTTCGTGCTGT
>JADDOH010011889.1:0-21962 GCA_016648135.1 Agrypnia vestita
TTCTCTTTGGTTAGGAATTCCAAATCCAAATTTATACAGCTATTTACTCATGTATTTGTGTTTTGAAAATTATAATTCATTTGTTTTTTCCTCAATTGTTTTTTTCTTGCGTCACTCAGTTTACAAAATGAAAAACTTGAAATATCGCGTTATTTACGAGTACGAGTTCCACCGTGGCACCATGCTGCAGAAACGGCTCGAAGGATTAATGATGTGTATGGCGACGGTGCCGCAAAAGAAAACACAGTGCGTTTTTGGTTCCAACGTTTTCGTTCTGGAAATTTCGACCTGCAGAACAAGCCCCGTGGACGGCCGGAGACCAAAGTTGATAATGAAGAATTGAAGGCTATTGTGGAAGCGGATCCATCGCAAACCACATCCGAGTTAGCTGCAGGCTGCGGTGTTAGTGATAAAACTGTTTTAATCCACTTGAAGCAAATTGGTAAGGTGAAAAAGCTTGAAAGGTGGGTACCTCACGAATTGAGTGAAGCAAATCAACAAACGCGCGTTGACTGCTGCGTTGCATTACTCAACCGGCACAATAATGAAGGGATTTTAAATCAAATCATTACCTGTGATGAAAAGTGGATCCTGTACGATAATCGGAAGCGCTCATCGCAATGGCTGAACCCTGCCGAACCAGCCAAACCATGCCCCAAGCGAAAATTGTCTCCAAAAAAGTTACTTGTGAGCGTTTGGTGTACTAGTGCTGGTGTCGTTCAGTACAGCTTTCTTAAATCTGGCCAGATGATTACGGCAGATGTCTATTGTCAGCAACTGCAAACCATGATGGAAAAGCTAGCTGCTAAACAACCGAGGCTGGTTAATCGCTCTAGGCCACTGCTGCTTCATGATAACGCTAGACCACACACTGCACAACAGACGGCTACCAAATTAGAGGAGCTTCAATTGGAATGTCTAAGACATCCACCGTACTCTCCGGACCTTGCCCCAACAGATTACAATTTTTTTCGAAATTTGGATAACTTCTTGCAAAGGAAAAAATTCAACTCCGATGGGGCAGTCCAAACCGCCTTCAAAGATTTTATTGATTCCCGTCCGAATGGTTTTTTTAGTAAAGGGATCGATGAACTACCTATGAGATGGCAAAAGTGCATAGATAGCAATGGTACATACTTTGATTAAATAAATATATTATAATAAAAAAAAATCGGCTTTATGTTCCTCCCATACTAAACGCCAATTTCATATGTAAGGACCTAATATTAAAGGGAATGAAGTCAGAAATATGAAAAAAAAATGCAAACTTTTATAATAATAACATAGTTTCGTTGGGTTATTAATAAGGTTGGATGCTCATTTCGTGTAGTTTTTGTTTTGTAATACTTATTGTTCGTTCCATTTGATTTCCGTTGTGTGTAAAAGTGTTAACTCTTATAAAATAATTTCAAATTAAATCTAATTACATGACCTCTCGTAAGCGTGAAAAAAGTAATATTTATTTTAGACCGCTGGGAATGTACAAACGGATAAAAGAAATTTTGCAAAAAAATATTTTGAACAAAAATTTGCTGGTGGTATATTTTAATTATTAAATCTATTAGAAAAAAGAACAGTGGTGTATTATTTATTACCTTGTTGAATTATTCTATTCGTGTTCGTATTCGCCGAATAGTAGGCTTGATATTCGTCTTCGTATTCGTGAAAGTAGTATTCGATGCATCACTACTTATCTCTTTAAGTATTGGTATATTAGTTCATCAAGGCAGGAATCCACATGTAAAGTATTGTGGACTAGCTCTGTTGCATCCTGTATAGTATTGTCACGTGTCGTGGCTGCAGGAGGAGTTAATAGAAACGCTGGAATCTGATAATGGATTTACTAATTACTGATTAATTAATTAAATAAACGTACAAAGTCGCTTAGCACTATTAAATAAACTCTTTTCTTTAAATTAACTATTTCATAAATTTATCACTCGTTAATAGACACTTTATAATCGCTTTAACACTTTATTCACTATTCACTAGAACAATCAATCCAATTTCAGCACGTATTATTATTCGCTCCGGTTTATTTCGCAACGTAAGAACGTTTCCAGAATATTCCCTCAAATATCGCCAAGGGTAAGTACTTCACTTAATTATCTGTCGCTTAGTTCACACGCCTGATGGTTACACTGTTTTCGCTTTGTGATTCGCCGCTAGAGCCGCGTAGTAGGAAACGTCAAAATAACAATGGCCCTCCGCGGCCTGGATCCTTTTATTTATACCCGATAACGGTTGGATTTTCGAACCTTCGAGAATTCTCTAGTATTTACCAGACTTTTCTAGTGTTTACTCGCAAGTTATCGTAACTTCCAGACGTTCCTGGAAAGTTGCAGACGTCTCTCGAAAGCCGGAGGTAATTTTAGACCCTTCGATAGTATTGTGCCGACTTCAAACAACTGTCACTTGACAGCAGTGCTTACACAGCAGTAATTCCTTTTAGCCTCGTTACAGTATGAACAAATGTACCTACCTTTGCCGGCACCATGGACTCTGCAGTCTTGGGCGTGATGACGTTATCGAAGAGGTTCGCCCTCGAGGACGACTCCAGCATGGGGTGCGCCATATTCGCGTGCGGTTGCCTATTCTCTTATCACGACACCTGTCCTTTACGGCCCCGATTTTTTATATCCTTTTAACCCGCCCGCGACGCCGTGCCCGCCGGACGCAGATCCGCGGTGAACTGAATGCGTTTTCCTCGCCGACGGATAACCCGTATTTGCCGTTCGTCTTAGCTCGGATTGCTACAATAAACAACGATACTTAATCCGCAAATAACTCAGCGTCCATCCGAGGATGTTCCCATCGGCCAGGTGTCGTGGACCGGCGGTTTGGCTCTCAGAGGATTATTCACAACGATATCGCAATTGCAATACCGCGTATTGCCTGCCCAACATAACTTGGCGTGCGGCAAAATTCGAACTAAAACCCGCCCCGCCCGCACCCGGCGGTAACCCCACGCCCTGTCATTCAGTACAATTTTGTATTTGCTCGGGAGCTGTGACATCTTGATTACCGATATACGCCGAATTATTACGTCCAAAACATCCTAAACAGTCCGGGATGGTGCAAGAACAATTGCCAATGAAGTATTCAAGTTTTGCGAAGCTGAAAAAGCAAATAATGGACCGATATTACCGTCTGACAGTTTGACAGATAGAGCGGCCGCCGCGGAGCGCGCTGTTACCCGACCAAATTTATATTGAAGGCTCTGACACTGTATTGTGTACATGTACATTCAGTACATTATGTTTTGTGTAATAAATTTACAACCTGGGAACTTCTGTTTCGCGACAGGGGCGCCCTCCCTCGCACGCCAAGTTATAGTGGTGGCACTCTACAGGTCGGTTAACTAAAGCTGGCGTGTACAACACATTCACACATTTTCCCGCGCAAGCGCACGGGGAGACGTTGCACCGCACGCGCGTCTCGAAAAATCTCTCTGTCTCTCTCGCACGCGGCCAAGCTTACGAGCGTGACAGAAACCGTTATTGTTTTGTTTTTACTACTATTACGGAATACAGCGTGACGTTTTGTTTTATTCCTTGTTTGATTAAGGCCCGGTTTCAAGTTCGATCAAAGTAAGCGGTCGATTAAAGCATAGATTTTTACCAAAACGGATCGTCTGTTTGGTGGAGAACGTAAAATCTATGCTTTAAAAGAACGCTTACTTTAATCCAACTTGAAACAACCGGCCCTTAATGGTGTAGAAAAATTAATTTGCGATAGTGATTAGAAGAATAATGTAACAAAATAAACATTACATTTATTACAATGTGCTATCGTTTTTTATTTTATACACAACCCACCGGATTCACTCAGATTTTAAAAATGGTGGTTTAATATAACAACCCTTTGATAAAGTAGATTATGTGACGATTATACCAAACTTCGTTTTACCAAGTGCCTTTAAAAACGTTGCATTTTTAATTCGTTAAAATAGTATAAAATGATTTTTTTATACATGCTCTATAATAAAATTGCATTGGTGTGAGTACTGAGTACGTGCCAGCTTTAGATAACAGACCAGCCAATCATGTCAAAATTACGTTTCTTGGCGCTTTCGGTCGGAGGGCACACGCCGCATTGATTGGCGCATTCAAACATCGAAATTGACCAATAGACTGTGTACAAGGTTAAATTGAATACCGCGAGTAATGCATCCCTAGTAAAGAAGCAAGCAAGACCTCACACACCCTGGATTTGCTTGAAAGTATTAGTAAATCAAGTTGGGAAAAAATTTTCCGCTAAAGCGCTATCGTGGAAAAGCTGCCTAATCCGTTAAAGATACAATAAAAAAACGAGCGATTAGTCGCATATGATGTGTAACATTTGACATTCCACAATTAAACATATCAATTGAGCAACAACAGAAATTAACATCAAAATTTTAAAAATCTAATGCCTACATATTTATTTATTAGTAAATACATGTAAAGATAATATATGCATTTATTTATTATTGAATTTAACCGCACTAGGTAGGTACCATATATATATATATATATATATATACGTGAAATGTATTTGGTCAATTATATGTTTTTATTTATTTTCATAGATGGCGGTAGTGTGCCGCCATACATATTGTATGAAAACTTTGAATATATATTTAAAAATAATCACATAATTGAGAATATAAATCGTTAAGGGTAGTTATTGTTTACATTTAAAAATTAAGTATTTATTGGAAATATAAGCCAAAATATGTTAAAGTTACAATATCCACACGCTTGACACCAGCCACGTAACATATATACAAAATCAGAAGCGTTGGCTGTTGGAAATGCGCGTCTTCGGTATGATGGCACTTGCTGGACACTGATTTGTTTATAAACGATGATATTTTTTCCATCGCGCGCGCTCATTGGTTAAATGAAATTACGCGCGCTTCCCTGGCGTCTAATTTCCTGTTAAGCATTTCCGTCCATTTTCACTAAGTCGCTCCCACAGATTGCAGGAAAGCGAGAGGAGAGATGTTGCACATCAAAAACGTTTAGGAAAGAATTGTGTTGAATTAAATTCTCTATAAAAACGTCAGTGGTAGCATATATCTATCTCTCTTTTAAGGATAACTTATACCAAGCATTTTTGTCTATTAAATTTCATTAAATGTACAATTAAGATGTAATGGTTAACTTTCCACCCATTTTAACCAAATCGGTATTAATCCTTATCAAATAAAACATCTTATTAACCTTAAGAATTTACCGCAGATCAAATTTGTCCTTTATAAACACCAAATCATTAAAGTAAATAAATATCTTAAAAGACATGACGAATTTAAACTGTACCGGGCGAAGGGTTTACCGTCTAATATAAAATAGTATAATATTATCCTGAACATTATTATGAATAATTATTAATAATAATTATAATTAATAATTAATAATTAATTCGAATTTTCTTGGCTATGGATCATTTTTTAATATTAATAAGGATTTACAAATTTATCATTCAAATTATAAAGAACAACAGTTTGATAAATTAGAAATTTTGGTAATAAGAAAAAGTGTTAATAGTAAATTGAATATTATCAATAACCAGGTCCTTTTTACAAATAGTTATATTCAAAATTATTTTTTTTAATGTTAAGTATGTACTTTATTATTATTCACTTTCCATATATATTTTTTTTAATATTTTGATTGTTTATACGTCGATTTTTTAATTTAATTTTGTTAGCTTACAATTGTATCCCGACGAAGGGGCCATGGGTCTGAAACATGTTGATATTTTTCAATAAAAAAGTGTGTGAAAACTAAGTTTATTTTTACTAATTATATTAATAATGTCATCACAAAATTATTTTGCTGTTTTTGAAGAAGTTTTTCAATTTATCAATTTAGTAATCGTGATAAAATTAAAGGTTGTTGGTTGGGCGTTGTATGCTTTTACAGTCCAACCCGACTCTGCACTCCAGCGATACACACGTCACGGACAGTCCAATGCAAAACACATTGAAACTGCAATAAAAATGTGAATTGTATCGCGGTCGCGTGCGGTCGCGGAAATGAACTAAGAATCTAACCGCACAAGGTCGGATGCTATTAAGATAATTATTTAATCTTCTCGTCGAGCTATATGTATTGAGAAACCTTTTTACTTCCTTTCTTTTAACTCGTGGCGTCTGCTTGCTTGCCGGCTTGCCGTCGAAAAAACTTTGGATCGATTTTTAACCCTTTTCCCGTGATCCAATCGAGCTGAAACTTTGCAAGTAGACTCGTGGCGACGACCAAGAAGATCTATCAAATTTTCGTTAAAAAATTAATAATTATAGCATAATTTCGGATTTTGAGAAATTTTAATAGCTTTTTCAAATTGGAATCATTACAAAAGTTTGATTACTAGCAACGGCGGCCCGATAACGTCGCGGAATATTTTATAAATTTGAATTACTCCGTCGGTATACATAATAGGTACTTCACTACGAATGTCGAAAATCTAAATTGATTGACAAATATTTTTAGAATTTAATCTTCAAAGCATGAAGTGTCTTATCAAAGCTCAAAACATGTGACATTTTAGAAATATATTAAATTACTGTAAGTTTAGTGTTATGTTATATGTTTTAATTCGTCTTTAATTGTTGTTTTATTTTATTAAAGGGAGTATAATAAAAACATGGTATTTATGGGTTAGTTTTTTACTTTTGAAACCTCGTAATTGAAGCGTTCAAAAGAAACGACCGCAAAATTGTCTCAATTTTAAAGTTCTCACAAATTCAAATATTAAAATTTAGACACTATTTTGCTTTTCCAAATACAATGTTTTCTTGGCATAAGCTACAGCGATAGCACATGTATTCCTGGTGAAAATGTATTTTAAATGCGTTTATTTTTAAAAATATTTTCTAATTTAAGTAGTAAACAATGAATTTGTAGATGCACTGCTCAGTATCGTTGTTTTTTTTTTTTTTTTTTTTTTTTTTAATATATTTTTTTAACAAACAGACCGTCAAATGGTCATTAATGACCCTAATAGATGGTCCTAGAGTGACTTTAGAGTACAAAGTATGAATATTTTGTGAACATTTTGAAAATGATTAATTACACAATACAATTTTTACAATAAATTAATAATGACTTATTGATAAAATAAATTGAAAATAATATTCAGAAAAAAATATCGCAAATCAATAAATACAATTTAGGAATAATTGATAAGCAAGTTTTAACATTATACACAAAACCCTTTTTATAGATAAATGATAAATTAATATTAAAAAATGTCTTAATGATAAATAAATTGTAAATAATATTCAGAATAATATGAAGACCATCGCAAATCAATAAAAATAAAATTTAGGAATGATTTCTAGATTAACAAGATTAAGGTGTGTGCGCGGGTTCCGTGTGTCTACGACGAGCATGTATTACATGCTCAAACGATCTCCTGAGCTGTGAAAGAAACCTCAGACTTTTCCGAGAGTTCATTCGAGAGAAAGAGTATGGGTCTCCCGCTGGGAGATGTTAACAAGACCGGCCGGAAGACGTCAAAACTTCGTTTGATATTCTCGTAACAATCGATAACTTCCCGAATAATAATGGAATAATATAAATAAGTGAATTAATAATTCAAAGGGAAACATATAACTAACAAATATTGAAATATTGAAATACTAGTAGGCAATGAATGTTTGGAACATCTACTTGTTCCCAAGTACACAAACTCATCTGAGTATGGGAAGTATGTTCGATAGAAGAGGGAATGTTGAGAAAGATATAGAGAGGAGAGTGACTTTCGGGAATAGGGTGAACGGTGCATTGAATGCAATAATTTCTAATAGAAATATGTCTACCAAGGCAAAACTAGCGGCACATAATCGAGTTCTGGTACCGACACTAATGTATGGAAGTGGAGCCTGGAGCTGGCAGAAGAGGAACAAAAGTAGATTGAATGCAGTGGAGATGAGGTCCCTTAGACGTATGTGTGGTGAATCCATGTATGATTGAGTAAAGAATGAAGATATTAGGAATGAATGTAAAGCTGATCGTAGCATAATACATAGAATAAAAATAGGATCGCTCAGGTGGTTTGGGCATGTTGAACGAATGAATGAGGAAAGAATGGTAAGAAAGATATATGATGCAAGTGTTGACGGCGCCAGAAAGAGAGGGCGACCATGGAAGACGTGGCATGACCAGACTAACCAGATACTGGAAGATGGTTCTGTTAGAAGCCTGAACAACCGTCGAGCTTGCATGCGAAGACGTATGAATGTAGGCGAAGCGAAAGTTGTATGTCAGGGCAGAAGGGTATGGCGCTCTATCCTCTCTGTCTACCCTCATGGGGAAACAGCGTGATGGTAAGTAAGTAAGTAAGTAACAAATATTGACGACTTATTAAGTAGCTGGGATAGTGAAATTGGTAACACGCTGTCCGCGTAAGACAGAGGTCCGTGGTTCGAATCCAGGTTCCAGCATTTCATTTTTCAGTTTTATTATTTGATATTTGCGTATTTCTCTTAATTCCATTTATTTTATTTCTTATTAAATATATATATATTTTTTTTTTCATTTATTGGTTTTCTTACAGCCATATAATTAATCAATCTTGAAAAAAAAACAATAAATATATATATTGCTATTTTCAGAATGCGGTCGAATAAAAGACATTACCAATGGGGAGAACATCACACTGAGGTCCGAAGGGCAGGACTCGGCAGAGATAACAGAGAGCTGCCTGCTACGAACAGGCTTTTAATGTGACAGGCCTAACCACGCGGAACAGGCTACCCCCTGACGAACGCACAAGTCAGAACTTTAACGCTTTCAGCAAAGGACTGAAGACCACGCTCCCATGTTCTACAATGTGACGCGATGAGAATCAGCAACGCCCTTGGGATGATCGTTAATCCGCGCCATAAAAATAAGCAAATTTATTACTTTTGTAACTATTCCCAGAAGCAAAATGAGTAAAAGTATTATGAATTAATTAGTAAGGCTGGCATCAGGAATACAACTGTGTATAAAGATACACATGCTTATTTAGTGGCACGTGAGCATGCGCAGTATCGACCTTCTTTAGGCCTTGCTTATTAGTGGCATGTGTGTACGCACATTGCTAGTAATGAGCGTGCCACTGTCATTCACCATAGAGAGGGGGTATCTTTGGAACATGTGTAAACAGGCTTGCTTATTATGAGCATGCTCATGTCATTCGCGGGCTTCGTGGCTAGTATTATCAATGCGATCTTCTCAGTCCGCGACAGATGAAACAAATATGGCGCGTTGAGGAGATGATAAAACATTACTTTTCGTGACTTATTATAGGAATCACGAATGTCTGGAATACTCGGTCACCGTTGTGTAAAAATAATATAGTGAGAAATAATGTTTATGAAACTTTATCAATAGGCATGAATGATTCAAATCTTACAATAAAAATTATAAAAACTAAAATCAAAAATGTGCGGATGGAAACTCGGGAACTTTTTTGATTTATTGATTCACTTGAATTTTCTATTTCAGTTTGCAAAGTTTCCATTTTGAACAAGAGCGTCTCTATTCTATGACAAGAGCATGTCACTAATAAGCATGTGTGTTTGATTGTTAGCTTTGGGCATGCTTATTTATGAGCATGCCACTAATAAGCATGTCAGTAATGAACAAGTGTGTACAGTTGTTAGGGCATGCTTATTAGTGGCATGCTCATTAGCATCCCACTAAATAAGCATGTGTATCTGTACCTTAACAATATATTTGATAACCATTATATTTTGTATCTTTCCAATGAATAAGTTTAGTGATAAAACTATTCCCAGAAGCATAATGAGTGAAAGAACCTATTATGTATAAATAAGTGAGGTTGGCATTACGAAAACAACTAAGTATAACAATGTTTGTATCTCGAAAAATGCACCTTGATACAGAGTACATATTATTTACAGGGTTATTCGGAAAACATTAATAACCTCGCAGTACTATATTCCTGCCTTGATTATGAGTCGAAAATGTTCAAGAAAACATGACATAATATCAATAGTTATGGGGATATGCGACATCAAAATTTGCATTTTTTTTCAATATTTCTGCCATATTTTTTGTAAAACGTTGGACTATCATTACAGTAACTTTATCGATTGCGAAAAATTCATTCGTTTCAATACAAGTTAAATAAAATGAAAAATTTCAGAATTTAGAATTGGAATTAGAAGGTTTTCATTATTTTATTTGACTTGTATTAAAGGGAATGAATTTTTATATTCGATATCAGTTATTGAAATGATAGTCCTATGTTTTGCAAAAAATTGTCAGAAATATTGAAAAAAGAATGCAAACTTTGATGTCGCATATATCCTTAATTATTGATATTAGGCTATTGTTGCTTGAACATTTTCGGCTCATAATCAAGACAGGGATCCATCCACCTGTAAAATAGCTAATAATGGACTAGCTCTGTTACACCCTGTATCATCGAGTATTTCCAAAAAGTTTGAATAATGTTAAAAGCGACTTCTATAATTTATCTAAATTAAAAATAAGTATCATTCTGTGTGTGAAAAAATCTGATAACTGTGTTATCAGAACACAGGTAGATACATTTAAAATATTCCTAAAATATATACTGATCTACAAAACGAATTTAAAAAAATTGAAAATAATAATTTTCAAGCATACACTAGCGTATATGTAAACTATACTAGATTATTATATATATGTACATAAAAAAAAATATTGCTTAACATTCTACTTTTAAAATATAGAGGTATCACCAGCGGCGAAATCTACGTAAAGACCATAGATGTCTCTAGTATAATCCATTTAAATATTTGAAAGAATACTGATTTAGAACATGTATACAACATTAAAAAAATGATAATGTGTGGATTTTCTTATGGTAGAATTGGTGAACGTTGCCTAAAGTGATCGCTAAGTGGCCATCCTATAAAGACTTCCATACATGTTCCCCATATACATAGCGTCGTCTCTGTGAGACTTCCATAATTTATATTAATTAATTTTGAAAGGTTTTGGAAAACCCTGGAAGTCTGTCGAATGCGCGAGTACGCGCGAGAATGTTCCAGAAATCGAGGTCCTTATATATACAGCAACGCCATCGCACGTCAATTCAGTCATAATTTGACAATAGCGAAGAACCATAGATAATTGAACAGGCGAAGCTATAGAAGCAGCGAATTTTTAAGGACTTTTATATAGAGGGCTCGTTCAGACACGCGGGAATCATGCGATTGCAAATCGTGCGTTTTGAAACCGCAGATTTGTCAGACAGCCGCGGTTAATAAACGATTTGTGTGCGCGAATAGCGTCAGTAATAAACATCAGTTTGACAGCTCCGGTGCCGTTCTCCATCTTTGAATATCAGAGATATGTTAGGAAGACACAAAAATATCATTCTGTCAGTTCATTTTTGGTGAATAAATACCTATTTACCTAAAATACTTTTTTTTCCAACGTGTCTTCACCATTTCCAAATATCTCCACCAACTCCTGCCAAGCTTGGTTCTTGGCAATTTTATTTGAGTAATCCTCACACTGAAGATCCCACATTGCAGGTCTTTTCTCCACTTCATCAATAAAAAGTTCAGTGTCAAAGCGATCCATAACGAGCTCACGCGTGCTCCTGTTGTGACATGGGAACCGCGCGGTGCCCGCAACGCAACTGAACGCTCTCGAAAGGCTCCAGAGTAATGGACTCGCGCGGACGACGCGCGAGTCTATTATCAGGCGGTTGAGTGGCGGGCACCGCGCGGTTAATCAAACCGCGGTTACATCTGAACGACTACATAAATAAGACCCGCGCGGATCCCACGCGATTCTGAAACCGCGCGGTTTCCACTGTGTCTGAACAAGCCCATAAGAGCGTATTCAACGATTTTGTCTCCACTATCGATTCGGGTAAATTGGGGTAATCTTATTTTTAAGTAATGTTTTTGTACCAGACTGTAATAAAATGAAACGTTACCAAAAAATATTATGTGAATTTCCTGAAATTTTTACTCCGGAAACATTATAATTTTTCTAAAAAAGATTGATAATGCATGATCCATTTTTCGCTTTTGTACTTGAATTTTCATTGATTTTAAGTTTAAAAATGAATTTTTAAAGTGTCGGCGTAATTATACTTTTGTATGTCTCATGTATTAATAAACATTAAATTGTAATCTGTCATATGTCTGCGAACTTTGTGACTTGCATTACAGTGTAGACGAGTCACACTCTCTTTCTTTGCACTCTCCCTAGATTAAAAAATTATGGTTCATCTACACTTTTAGAGTTTAGTTTTGGTACTACGTCATTCACATATAAGGTGCTGAAATTTTTTGCCTCTTACGAAATTCAAAACAGTGTATTTTGGATCGTGTCTCAATTATTATTTATCTCTTCATATACTAAGTTTATATAGGTCGACCACAATCAAAAGACCGTTCCCTAGCTTTGTCCGGTAAGAAGAAAGCGGGGAGAAAGTTGCCTGGCAAGCCGTATTACAAGCCTCAATGTGATATCCCAAATAAATATGTATTTTTTAGTTTAAAAAGGGTTACTTACTTACTAGAAAAACTTATTTTGTGTTGATTTTTTGCATCGTAACACACATTTTTTGCGCACATTATTTTGAATGCGGTCCAGCTATAAGAACATTTATTTCGAATTGAGAATGATACCTGTCGTAAATTATTCTCCACGTGTGGAATTATTACTCCCTTTATTAACTCGTGGCGTCTGCTTGCTTGCCGTCAACAAAAACTTTGGATCAAATTTTCGTTAAAAAAAATTAATAATTATAGTATAATTTCGGATTTTTAGAAATTTTATTGTTTTTTTTCAAATTGGAATCATTAGAAAAGTTTGATTAGGAACGGCGCGGCGGCCGGATATCGTCGCGGAATATTTTCTAAATTTGAATTACTCCGTCGGTATAATAGGCACATCACTACGAATTTCGAAAATTTACAAAACAATTGGTTCACAGATGACAGCAAAATTGGGTGTTTTGGGAAAAAATCAAATAATAATTTATTTCTTTTAGATATCTGCTTAGTTTTGAAGAATTCTACATTACTCAAATCTGATTCTGACTAAATCATTTGACGCTGGAAATTCATAAGGTACGATATTGATGATAATTGAATCTATCAAAATCTTGACATCTCAAAACATCTGACATTTTAGAAATGTATTAAATTTCTGTAAGTTTAGTGTTATTTTACATGTTTTAATTCGTATTTAATTAGTGTTATATTTTTAAAAAAAGGGGAGTATAGTAAAAACTTGGTTTTTATGGGTTACTTTTTATTTCAAATTGGAATCATTAGAAATGTTTGATTATTAGCAACGGCGGCCCGATAACGTCGCGGAATATTTTCTAAATTTGAATTACTCCGTCGGTATACATAATAGGTACTTCACTACGAATGTCGAAAATCTAAATTGACTGGCAAATGTTTTTAGAATTTAATCTTCAAAGCATGTCTTATCAAAGCTCAAAACATGTGACATTTTAGAAATATATTAAATTACTGTAAGTTTAGTGTTATGTTATATGTTTTAATTCGTCTTTAATTGTTGTTATATTTTACAAAGAAAGGGAGTATAATAAAAACTTGGTTTTTATGGATTACTTTTTTTTAAGTTTAAAAAGGGTTACTTAATTACTAGAAAAACTTATTTTGTGTTCATTTTTTGCATCCTAACAACACACATATTTTTTGCGCACATTCTTTTGAATGCGGTCTAGCTATAAGAATATTTATTTCGAATTGAGAATGATAATCTGTCGTGAATTATTCTCCAGGTGTGAAATTATTCACAGTTTAATTTACTTAAAAAACTTTTACAAAAAAAAAAAAATTCGCTGTTGTGTCACGGGGGCCTTTTATCGTGGATCTTCTGTCGCTGGACCAAACGTCTGACGAGCGGTCTGCGGAGGAATGGATGCTGGGGCCCCGCTGCAAGTCACAACATCTCAATCGTCTAATTGCAAAGAGCGACACCGCCTCGTGCCGCGCGTCACGGCCCGACACGTGACGCGGCCAGGGGCGCTGGACTCTACACTAAGTAATTTAAAAAAAAAAGTAACCCATAAAAACAAAGTTTTTACTATACTCCCTTTCTTTGTAAAATATAACAATAATTAAAGACGAATTAAAACATATAACATAACACTAAACTTACAGTAATTTAATATATTTCTAAAATGTCACATGTTTTGAGATGTCAAGATTTTGATAGACTTAATTATCATCAATATCGTACCTTATGAATTTCCAGCGTCAAATGATTTAGTCAGAATCAGATTTGAGCAATGTAGAATTCTTCAAAACTAAGCAGAAATCCAAAAGAAATAAATTATTATTTGATTTTTTCCCAAAAAACCCAATTTTGCTGTCATCTGTGAACCGATTGTTTTGTAAATTTTCGAAATTCGTAGTGAAGTACCTATTATGTATATCGACGGAGTAATTCAAATTTAGAAAATATTCCGCGACGTTATCGGGTAGCCGCGCCGTTGCTAATCAAACTTTTCTAATGATTCCAATTTGAAAAAACCAATAAAATTTCTAAAAATCCAAAATTATACTATAATTATTATTTTTTTTTAACTAAAATTTGATAGATCTTCTTGATCGTCGCCGCGAGTCTGCTTGCCAAGTTTCAGCTCGATTGGATCACGGGAAAAGGGTCAAAAATCGGTCCAAAGTTTTTGTTGACGGCAAGCAAGCAGACGCCACGAGTATAAAGGGAGTAAAAAAAAAAACAGAAAATGGAACTTGTTTTTTCTTAAAAATATATTCTATGCGGGAGAGGTGTGACACGCGTGTCTGAGACACGTAACGTGTTTTTTTCTTGAAAATGTATTCTATGTAGTAATGGTATGATATATGTACCTAACGTTTTTTCTTGAAAGAAAAGAAAAGAGAGTGGTGTAACACGCGTGTCCGAGACATGCGTGTTTTATTCTTTAAAATATATTACATGAATGAAAACTATATATCAATCTTTAGCGGAATCGGTAATAAGGTATGGAATAACTAGCTGGGGTCTAACTTGCAAAACTAATATTAGAAAAATTCAAAATATTCAAAATTCGGCTATAAAATTAATAAATAAAGAAAGTGCTTCTAAAGATATACAGGAACTCTTCAAGAAACAAGGCTCTGTGCCAATTAATGCTATCTTGTGGTACAAACTAATTACACGATATCATGAAGATGGGACATATAAGCATAGATTGATTCATAAACATAGTACCAGATTTACGGTTAAAGAAGGACTAAGAATACCGAAGGTCATAAATAAATATGGACAAAGAACATTAAAATATGTCATACCAAAAATATTAAATAAAATCCCATGTCGTGTCAAAATGGATATTAATAAAAAAGGGCAAAATACAGAATTAATGAATATGTTATTAAATAAAAGAGACTTATTTTGATTTTGGTAATATTTGTATTTTTTCTTGTATTGTTGTATAGTATTGTTGATTTGTATTTGAGTTTATAAGATCTATTGTAATTAATTAATATGAATGTATTTCTGGTAAATACAATTTATTTATATATATGTATTGATGCACCTACAGACAAATATCAATGTGATGTTTTGTGGGTCTGATGTGTAAAAAAAAAAAATAATAATAAATAATAAAAAAATAATATATATATATGTGCAGGGTTGGTGTGATACATATGTTCGAGACATCTACAAACGCGTAAACTGTGATCTCTCTTAGTACAGTGGCTAAAAAAATTCTACTTTTTACAGTGGCTGAAAAAATTATATTTTTTTAGGCACCGTACTATTCTACTAAAATGACTATGTTTTAATCGTTTTATTTGACCGCTTAAGGCGAATGAATTTTCAATATCCAACATAAGTTACTTTCATGATAGTCCAACAGAAGATAAGTCTGAAATATTGAAGAAAAAAAAAGAAGTCGTTTAACCCCTTAACCATTGATATTAGGACACTGTTACTTGAACACTTTTGACTCACAAGCAAGACAAAATCCACCTCAGGTTTTCGCGGCCGTTCAGAATCTTCCTTGTATAGTTTTCTGGGATATTCTGCCGTGTATATGTGACCTCTCTGGCCGACGTTCCGAATCCCATTGCAGGGTTCATCATCAGGGCTTATGTAATGAGTGTGTGTTGAAGTGCAGGTTGAGTATTGCCTTGGAATACCGCACCGAAGTCAGGATGTGTCCAAGTTTGTGTTAGGTCAAGTACTGGATTGCAGTACCGTGTCGAAAGCAGGGTGTGTATGTCTTGATCTAGTGTGTTGTGTGTCGGAGACAGATGTTGTCAAGAATTTATGTAGCCTTATGTCACTATTTTATCTACTGTCGGATCGATCCGAAACGTCGGCCAGAGAGGTCGCATATTCAGGGTTATTTGGAAAACATTAATAACCTCGCAGGACTATATTCCTCCCTTGATTATGAGTCGAAAATGTTCAAGCTATTATGACATAATATCAATAGTTAAGGAGATATGCGACATCAAAGTTTGCATTTTTTTTTCAATATTTCTGAATTATTTTTTGTAAAACGTTGGACTATCATCATAGTAACTCATATTGAATATTAAAAATTCATTCCCTTTAACACAAGTCAAATAAAAAAATAAAAACCTTCGAACTCCAATTGGAAAACATTCCAATTGGAATTTTTTCAGGGTTTTAATCATTTTATTTAACGAGTATTGAAACGAATGAATTTTTCATAATCGATATGAGTTACTGTAATGATAGTCCAACGTCTTACAAAAAATAAGTCAGAAATATCGAAAAAAAACCTTGATGTCGCATATCTCCTACTATTGGGTCACAATAGCTTGAACATTTTCGACTCATAATCAAGGCAGGAATATAGTCCTGCGAGGTTATTAATGTTTTACAAATAACCCTGTATACGGCAGAATATCCCAGAAAACTATACACAGAAGAATCCACCTGTACAGTATTATGGACTTAAACTTAAACGTAACCAGATTTAAACTTTTTTTTTTTTTTTTTAAAATAGAGATGTGAACACGGAATTCGTGTCACATCAATATTCTTACTATTTTCATATTAAGCTAAACGCTTGTGCTATGAAAATAGGACTAACTTGCTTGTCTGGAGTGAGACTCGAACCTGCGACCTTTGGATCACAAGGCGAGAGTCCTAACCACAAGACCAACTAGCTACTCAAAAGTTATATTTACATCATCTTTCAAGTTCTCCTCCTCATGACACAGTCTTGCTCGATTATTTTTCTGTAAAGTCAACATCAGCCGAATCTCGAAAATCAGAGGCGTCATCTTCTGCTATCCTCTCCCCGAATTCAAATTTTCTTTTCTGAGACAAGCATTTCTGTGGATTTTTTTTTTTTAAATTGTCGCGTCTCGTAAAAATGGAAAATGTTAAAAATTATGCGAAAAATTATTTATTTCTAAATTCTTCCAACACGTGCTTTTAGTTAACACATTTATGTACGCGTCCGAACCATGAATTATTTGCGCATACATAACAATATCATATAAATACGTAATTTTAATATAATTTGCATAAATTATTCTGAAGCACAATAGCACAAACAGTAAACATATTTATGAACAAATTTTCCTATATGTTTATCAACACAATGTTTTATTATTTTCAATTACTATTTGCGACTATTGTTTAACACGTTTGCGTCAGCACGGGCAAAACCCAGTGAGGCAGGCATAAAAATATTCTCATGTCTTCTTTCATTTTTTTTTTTTTTTTTTTTTTGTACCATATTCTGAAATAAGCAATACTGCCATTTCAGTATCTTGACAGTTATCGTATAATATTGTAATGACGTCAATTTTGTCGTTTATAGCTTGACAGGTTTGAAATTAATGAATTCAATCAATCAGAAAGCTCTAAAACGTAAAAAAAGGTTAAGTCTTGAGTATAAAATTGTAGATAACTTAACGAATCGACTGGGACATTCTAGTAAGCACTGGAAATGTCGAGGCATACTAGAAATGTATAGAACAGTCTCAAACATTCGAAAACTAACCCGTTTTGTATAAAAAGCGAAAGTTACAGTTACGATTTGACGTTCGACAAGTGCAACATAACCATCACCAACCAGCGAAACCGTAGCAACACAGCAGTGTGACCAGCGCGCGTGTGACCGAGTGACAGATATTCGGACGAGTACTTACGTGCGAAATTGAGCGGAATATTCTCGATAGTGATCGATGCGATAGAAACAGCGTAATATTAATTGTTCCACAGACGAGTGACTAGAGATAATTAGTGCGGATTAAGAAATCGGATAATAAGTGTGTGAAATATTGCAGAAATGTTGAATTTAAGAGCAGTGCTCTGGTTAAGTTGGCGCTGAGTAACTTTGGTGATGAATAAAAAAATTATTTAACTTTTAGCGGTTTATATGCCTCCCGTAGCCACGCCCCCGTGGCAACAGGTACACTAGACAATGTTGCTAAAAATTAACAAATCTGCAATCTTTGAGTTAAAAATAAAACAAGAATAAACACGTGGCTTTTATGACTTACGTGAATCATTAACATAACAAAATTCACAATTATTATATCACCAGCTGTAACCCGTCAAAAATGATGGTACTTTCTCATGGCAGTACCTAAGGAATAAGTATTTATTTACTTTAAAAAAATAAAAATAAAAAACTTTTTATACTATAAAGAAGTTACGGACGTTACACGAAGATGGGCGGACGAACAGGCAACTAAATTTAAATGTATATAATTAATAAAAATTAACTTTATTTTCACCACTTTTGGATTGAAAAATATCAAACACGTTTCAGAGCGCATGGCCCCTTCGTCAGGATACAATTGTATACCAACAATTTAAATAAAAAAAGCAAGTACCTATAGACAATCAAAATATAAAAAAATATATATGGAAAATGAATATACCTTAAAATATCTTTTTAATTTGTTGTCATGTTAGTAGGTAATTCATTATTATTCATTTTCCATGTATATTTTTTTTATATTTTGATTGTCTATACTTCGATTTTTGAATTTAATTTGTTAGTATACAATTGTATCCTGACGAAGGGGCCATGGGCCCTGAAACATGTTGATATTTTCCAATACAAAAGTGGTGAAAACCAAGTTAATTTTTTTTTATGTTTATGGCGTTAAATTTGTGGTTGAACATAATTATTAATTTTAACTGAACAACTTTCTACTATCCACTAAACTAGTAACTCTACGTCTACCGGTTTCAATACCACTGTATCTTCACCAAGTAACGGGATATTCACCAGATAAATTTTTATGAGTATCCCGTTACTTGACATGTTCCCCATTTCGGCGTCCACTTCTCAATCATCCCCACCACAGCTGTAGCCACGCCCCCGTTCAAAAATTGATTTGTTTGCTAGAATAGATAACGGATAGTTAGTTTTCGTCCGTCCTGATGAAGATACAGTGGTATCGAAACCGGTAGACGTGGAGTTACTAGTCAAGTGGTTAATACATTGATGCTGATATTCTTGCAGATACCTCATCTTCGTTCAAAAACTCACTCATACACAACATCCATTTTCTAAACAATGACATGAACCTATAGATCCATTAAATCAATCATTCATTAAATACTAATCGCACTACATTCAAACACAAAATATACAATACACATAAATGTACATGTAAAATGTAATTAATTGCAAAAATACATATTACTAGAGCGTGCCGAAGACACTTGTAATTGGGATAATGGGCATGGTCTTGACTATAATATTTATTATCAGAGTATCATGTACCTATTGTCCTGTTAGTGTCTCTAATTAGTTGTTGAATTAAAATTAATAAAGTTAATTAATTATAATTTTAAAATTATTTTGCTCCTTTAGAAGAAGAAATTATCATGGTTGATATTGATCGCGAATCTTGCATTAGAAAGCTAGTCATGATGACGTCAATGGCGCTAGTGGACCCCGACAAAACAAAATGTTATCGATGTTATTAAATTGCTATCGATCGCCTCGGCCAAACTGAAATATTGAAGGAGCGAAATTCAACGCCGACGAACACCTTTTCTCGCAGCATCCCTTACTTTTTGTGAGCGTGCATTTTTTTTCGAACATTTTTGGTTTTTTTTTTTAATAATGATGATAATTATAACGGCTAACTTGTAAAGGTACTGATACACATGAAGACCCCACGGCAAGAAGTTGTTAACCAACATTCAAGTCATTTTGAGATAATTAGACATTTGCATTTCGCCTTTGAAAAATATGTTTTATTGCTAATTCAAGATTATTTTTTATTGATTTATGTCACTAAAATATCAAAAAAGTATTTACAAAGTAAAAAAACGCATTTATGCACAAAAAAAAACATACTCATATTCCCTAAAAAAATGTAGTTAACAACCATTTTTTCGCCTCTGGAACTCATTTTTAATAGAATAACACCTTTTTGAAATTGGTAAAACACGAACATCAAACAACCCTTCAAATGCTATCCGTTTTTACCATCCATTATTCAAAATTACAAAACACCTGGCATGTTAATTGATAATACAAAACATGGTATGTACCATTTTAAATTATTGAAAAATAATATATAAGTACATATTATAATAGTCTTCAAATAAAAACAAATATATGACAGTACTGCCAGAGTAAAATTTATAGTAACCAAAAATATTCCAATTAAATTAAAAGGCGTGTTAATTTCAGAATGATGCCATGAACATGTTATTATTGAAGATAACATGTTCTTTCCATTAGTAACTGATTTGATATTTATGAAAAAGTGTAGTTAACATGTTCATATCCCTACGATTTGAACATGTTCTAATTATTTTTAAGTTCTGAACTTACTTCTAATGGAAAGAGCGTACAATATTTAGTTTAGACGGCTTATTAACTAATTTTTGACAAAAATGTTAGTTAACAACTTCTTGCCATGGGGTCTTCACATGCTTATTAATGGCACGTGAGCATGCGCAGTATTGACCTTCTTAAGCCCTTGCTTATTAGTGGCATGTGTATACGCATATTGCTAGTAATAAGCGTGCTCATTAGTGGCATGCTCAAAAATCAACCGCCGGTTGATTTATGAGCACGCGCTTCACCATGAAAAGGGGTATCTTTTGAGAATGTGTGAACAGACTCGCTTATTATGAGCATGCTTATGTCATTCACGGCTAGTATCGATTATCAATGCGATTTTTTGCAGTCCGCGACAGATGAAACAAATATGTCGCGTTGGGTAGATGACAAAACATTACTTTTCGTGACTGGAATCACGAATGTCTGTGGAATACTCGGTCACCGCTATGTAAAAATGTAGCAAGAAATAATGTTTATGAAACTTTATTAATTTGAATGATTCAAATCTTACAATAAAAATTATAAAAACTATAATCAAAAATATTTAGATTTATTGGTTCACTTGAATTTTTTATTTCAGTTTGCAGTTTCCATTTTGAACAAGAGCGTCACTATTCTGCGACAAGAGCATGCCAGTAATAAGCATGTATATTTGATTAAACCCAGGAACTGTTTTGATTTATTGGTTCACTTGAACTTTCTACTTCAGTTTGCAAAGTTTCAATTTCGAACTAGAGTTCCTCTCTATTCTATGACAAGAGCGTGCCACTAATAAGCATGTGTGTTGGATTGTTAGCTTTTAGAATGCTTATTTATGAGCATGCTTAAAATAAGCATGCTAATAATGAGCAAGTGTGTACAGTTGTTAGGGCAAGCTAGTTTTGAGCGTGCTAATGAGCATGCCACTAATAAGCATGCCCTAACAACTGTACACACTTGCTCATTATTAGCATGTTTATTAGTGGCATGCTCATAAATAAGCATGCTCAAAGCTAACAATCAAACACACATGCTTATTAGTAGTGGCATGCTCTTGTCATAGAATAGAGACGCTCTTGTTCAAAATAGAAACTTTGCAAACTGAAATAGAAAATTCAAGTGAACCAATAAATCAAAACAGTTCCCGAGTTTCCATCCGC
>JADDOH010011890.1:0-15950 GCA_016648135.1 Agrypnia vestita
TGACAAGGAAAAGCTTTAGGACTCTCTTAACAATCTTCGACGAAAAAAAAATCCTACACTGCAAAGGTGCAGTCTGAAGAAATTTGAGTCAAAATAGGGTTGCTTGAATTTTTTTCCCTATAGAGTACGTTGCTAAAAAAGATTGAGTTATCATTACAGATGCAAAATCTATTTATAGCATGTCATGAGAAGGACCATAGATGTGTCTGTATTTTTTTTAGTTCTGGGTTAATTTTGTTCTATCTTTGACCAATAACTAATATTTATCTTGCAAATGCCAATTGAAACAATATTAGACTTATATTATCAGAGTTTAAGTCTGTACATTGCATTTTTTTATAAAAACTTCGAAACAATTGGGTACTGCAGAGGTCTATGTCTACTCCAATTCACAGTTTAGTATTGGTGTCGTACTGAATTTATAAAACTAGGAATAATCATAGCGAAATTAATTAGAAAAAGAAGATATACAAGACCTGTGTCCACCCAATCATGACGTACGGTATCGAGACAAGGGCTGACACTACCAGAACAAAAAATCTCCTAAGAACAACTGAGACTCTCCGACCCATTGCGGGACTAACAATCCGAGACCGAGTGAGGAATTCCGACATACGAAGGACTTGTGACGTCGAGGATATTGTCCGATGGGGAAGATCTAGAAGACGTTACTGGAGAGATCATGTGGAGAGAGCTTGTACTGAGAGAGTAGTGAGCATAGCAGCGAACAAGCTGCCGTCTGGTATAGTCCGTCTAACTTATCTGAAGAATGGCCAAATTTGGAACTAACGACGCCATATTGGATTATCTACAGCTGACAGACCTTTGACAGACTTTGTTTACAGAGGGGTTCACGACTGTTTCGATAGGTTTTTAAGAAAATTTTAGATTGTCACCATGCCAAAAACCATTAAAAGCGGTGTTCGGGAAATAATCTTGAAAATGCACACGTTTTTTGAAGAAGAACAACGTCTAAAAGCCCCAAATATACCGTTTGATTTTGTTTATAGACTTATTGCCGCCACTTCAGGTTAGTGCTGCCATGCAGTTATAATGATTTTCCCATACTTAGTTTTTTATTTTACTATTATACAATTTCTTCAGGTATTTCTGAATCGGCAATTTACAAAATAGTTAAAGAAGGTAAAGTGGCCGTGGAAATGGGCATTAAAATATCTACACCCGAAAAAAAAAGAACAAGGATAAGTGGAAAAATTGAATTAGAAGCCGTAAGATGAGAAAAGTTTTAGAACATATTTTATTCGATAATTTTTTACATAGAATTTTTATTATTTATACTTTTTATTACAAAATTCATTAACGAGTTCATTTGTATAAACATCTTTTTTCAAAAATAAACTTTTTTATTGATGCACATTAAAGACTGGTTGCATCAACTTACTTTATAGCAATAGTTCATTTAAAGCATAGACTTTTACGAGAGCGAGTTGTTTGATCGGTGGAAAATGCAAAATATCTATGCTTTGAACGAAAGATTACTATAAACCTAGTTGATACAACGGCCCTAAACCGATTGATATCCTTAGGTGTTACTGAGTTAAACATGGTGGTCATGATCATTAGGTATGAGGCACCGAATAAAACCGGCGCCACACTGCGCGGATCTTCCGCCGCGTCTCTTCTGTCGTGGAACATCGCTACATTTCTTTCCATACAATATGCGCTTATTAAACACACTACGCGGATGATCGGTCGATCTATTTGCTTTGCCGATTTGGCGCAACGGAAGAAACGCGGCGGAAGTGTGGCGCCGGCCTAAAAAAATTATTATTGTTTGTTTTTTTTTCCTGAAAATTGTATTTTTCTTTGATTTTGAAAAAACGCCATTTTGTGACGTTGTGTATTTTACGAATGTATATTTTGATAAATTTATTTGTACGTTAGTTTACATTTTTTTTTTTTATCGTGTCGTATACCTTCTTAATAACTTGTTTAAGAAAAAACGAATTCGCATAAAATTCCCTACAAATGAGATAATTTTTAGACTATGGGCAGTACTACAACGATTGGGACGCCCTCCTTTATTCTCCAGATAAGTTGGACGGACTATACCAGACTCCCAGGAAGACCGCATAAAAGATGGCGAGATAGCTGGACATGTGTATCCCAGGAACAGGCTCCGAGCAATGACAGGACGCAGTCCTAGATGAAGCAGAAGAAGAAGAAGAAGAAGAAATTTTATTAAAAAAAGATAAACATAAATGTTTTTATTTTCAGTTAATTTATATTAAGCAAAGATTAAATATATATTCCGTAAAATCCATTACGTAGTTATTTAAAATTATTGATAAATAATAAAAAAAAACTCCCACACGTTCTAGTTATTTAGAGTTGGTTGGTTAGTTGATTTATTGAATGTATTTTGCAATGCCACCTACACCATTACAAGTGCATTCCCGGAATGGTCATAGATGATTTGAAATCGTGTTATTTGACTATGACACTCGATATTAATGCTGGCTCGTCTGCGGATGGTCAAATATAAAATTGTACTTGGAAATTATTATAAGACTACACTCGTGAGGTGCAGTCCAATAGCTAGCCGGTTGAAAATGTCCACATTTATCGAGGACCTTTCATTAATAAGCTTGCTTATTAAACGAGTGTCCATGACACGATTACTCTTATTTTCCGAGTAAAGTTAGTAACTTAATAATGTCAGCAGCAGATTATTAACTTTGCGTGATAACCTTACACCTTCAAGTAGTGGAATTGATGGCAGATGTACTTCTGTACCTTATGGTACAAGAAAATTGTATGTATGTGATGGATAGTGTAGTATATTGATTGTTAAAAAAATCTTTTGCTTTCATTCAACGCTTTCTTCTTCAACACTATTTAATTTAATTTTTTGTTTATATAATTTTTATATTCCTTCATTGCCTTTTTATGTGAAAAATGTTTAATTATTTGTATAAATTAATTAACTTAATAATAATTTGTTAATTGTATATTTGTAGAGGATACTGGGGAGACTTGACACCCTTTTTCCATTTCCGCCATATCTTTAAGTTTATTGGAAATATTTTTATTTTATTTTTTTATTTGTTTGATATAAGAAACAGTTTATTACATTATTTTACACTAGTCTATTAATACTATTATTGGTACCTTTTTAAAATAAACTTGTAAAAATATATTAATCTATAGGTGTATGCTGCAAGTTTTAGTAGTAAAAATCGTAAAATTTTATAGCAAAAAGTTAAAAAATAGCAAAGGGATTATGTCTCCCTAGTACGGCTAGACTTGATCCAAGACATAAATATTTTTTTCAAGGTGATAGAGTACAACTCATAAACTTAAACAATGATCAATATAATCTATATAAAATAACTTTATAAACACCATTTTTTTATTGAAAAAAATCTATATTTGAAGAATAAATGATCAATATATTTATACAATAAATAAAAATGTATTCTTTAAATAACTTTTTGTTTAACACCACTTTATTGAGTTAAAACTAACTAGTTTCGACTCACAACTGAGTCTTCATCAAGGTTCAGATATTAACTAAATAAAAACAGAATTACGAACAATTAAGAAAGCATTAAGGGAAGAAAGAGACAGAACGTCAACTGTGGTGGGGATTGAGGGAAAGAGAGTGGGTGTGGGTGGGTGTAGTTAATTGGAAGGGGAATATATCTATAATTGGACTACACGATAAATTTAGTTGCTTATTTAGTAAATATTTTTTATTTGTTTTTAAAGATTTTTTTATTTCTAAAGCTTCTAAATTATTGAGACGAATACCTACATAGGTATTCGTAAACTAGGTTTTAACTCAATAAAGTGGTTTTAAACAAAAAGTTATTTTATTTAAAGATATTATGTCGCATCACAATGTGTTTGTTTCGTGTGAAAATTTAAAAATGTATTCTGTTTGGTGAAAACAAAATACTTTTTTCTATTATATGAATAATGCCGCTATAAAATCATTTTATTATTTTTGAAGAAATCAATTTATTTGTTTAGCGATTAATCTCTTGCATTGTTTCATCACTTTGTGTCTTCTTAAGAAATTCTTCTTATCTTGCAAAATTTTTATCTTCTTTTTAGCCGTCTTTTCGGGTGTACCAGTTAAAATTATTTTATCCTACCCTTACATGCATTCGTAACATATCGGGACTCGTGGCAAGAGAACCTAGAACTTGACAAAATTGAGTTTAAAATGACGAAATTTGGACGTGAGCTGAAATGAGACCAATGCGAAGTGAACTTGCGTCCTCTAAATATGTGTTTGAGATTATTTATCTTTCTTATTATTAGTCTTTCATCTATTCATCAATTTCTAAATGTAAAATTGCTAAATATCTGACGTCACATTAGGGAGGGGGGGGGGTCTCACAAATGTGACCAATCGTGACAAGGACGGGAGAGGGGTCAAAAAATCACGAAATTAGTGTAACGTACTTTATGGGTGACCCCAAGGGTATAAAAGCTGTTAGGTTAAACTGTTTAGAAAGTGCTTTCAGCAGTCGTCACCTTTCTAGGAGGTATCAATGTGGTATTCCTGGCGAACCTTAGCGAACCAGCTGTCCACCGCAATCGAGTCTTCTACTGCTGAACCGGGTCCGGTGCTGAAGCTCCAAAACGCTGGTCTTTACAGAGTTCCAAGACGTCTCTCCGCTTGAGACTTCATCGTCCTTACCGTCGAGCCTTTTCCGGCAAAGCAAAATCCAAAGCTCCGCGAAGGTTTAGTGGCATCACCAGAGATCCCACCTTAGAACTGTGTTGTGACTGTGCTATAGACCTAAGTGACTGTGCTAAATTTTACTGTTTCTTTTATTTACACTGCTATATGTATACATTTTGTATGTTTCTTGGATTTGAACAAATTATTGAGAATTCTTTCTCTATTATTTGTATGCAATTGAAGCATTCCATTTTAATAGTTTTTTTTTTGTAAAGTTGCTTCAAATGCAATAGCTGAAGTTGCTTTGATTTCAAAGGAGACGCTTGTGTGGAAAATCTTTGGTCGATAGAGTGAGGAATGAACAAATTAGAAGTGAATGCAATGCTGGCTGTAGTGTGGGTAGATAGAATAAAGAAAGGAGTGCTGAGATGGTTTGGTCATGTGGAACGTATGAACGAGGAAAGGATGGTTAAGAAAATATATGAGGCGAATGTTGAAGGCAACAGGAATAGAGGGCGTCCGCGAAAGACCTGGCACGATCAGGTACTACAAGTATTTGAGGATGGCCCTGTTAAAAGCCGCAACAACCGTAGAACTTGTATGAGAAGATGTGTGAATGTGGCCGAAGCAAAAGTGGTGTGCCAGGATAGAAGAGTGTGGCGTTCAATCCTCTCTGCCTACCCCTGCAGGGAAACGGCGTGATGGTTAGTTAGTTAGTTAGTTAGGCAAATAGCTTCGAGTAGCTTGTTGGTCTTGTGGTTAGGACACTGGCCTCGTGATCCAAAGGTTGCGGGTTCGAACCTCACTCCAGACTAGCAAGTTAGTCCTATTTTCATAGCACAAGCGTTTAGCTTAGTTTGAAAATAGTAAGAATATTGATGTGACACGTATTCCGTGTTCACATCTCTATTTTTTTAAAAAAAAAAAAAATATATATTTTTATGGATGAATCGAAAAATGACTCATTTTGATGTGTGACAACTTTTGGAAAGGCCCTCTCGCGATCTTCCCGCGAGGTATTCAATCATCCTTAGCGTCGTAAAAAGATGGTCACGACTTTGGTCCGGATGCCATAACACTCCTCGCGCCCCCATTGGCCGCGCCGGTCACGTGGGGCGCGCGAGCGAGCGGGACGGAAGGTGCGCCGCTGGTCCAGCGCGGGGCGCTTCGCCGAAAAGCGGCACCTGCCGCGTCGGGACCGTACCGCGTCCGACTCGATGCTCGGGCCCTTTCGCGACGCGTTGGCGGAATGATTTGAGGCGATATCGGCTCACATTTTGGAAGAAAACTTGGGTCACAATACTTGATAGTTTAATATTTATAATATAATATAATACAATACAAGCTGCAAGCTCTCCGAATTATGACGTGGTATCCTGGAATTACATAAAGAGATAGCGGGAGCTCTATCAGAAAATAAATAAAAAATAACAATAAAACTACAAGTACTTTGTACGTTACATTATGCATTATTTTGTCACTCCGATCTGTGAACAAAATACAATTGACAATGAATGACAGCTCGCTCCGCACTCAGGTCCACTCAGGCACCACGTTGAGACGAATCTCGAGATCAATATCATTCGTGTATATGCATAATAATACAAGGGCTGGACATATCATCAAAACATATTTTATGTAGGTAACTGTTATACAAGATTGAACTCTCTGTCAAATAGTAGGTACTTGCTTACGATTATTATGAACATAATTATTTTAAAAATTCACATTGCCGCAAAAATCTATGCTTCAACTTCGATTAAATTATTATTAATTAAATTATCTTATTGTTTTATTGAATTTCATGTCAACAAATTTAAGTTACTATGCATAATCGCACTATTTTATTACACCTATTGTACATTCATATCATTAAAAATAAATAAATAAATAAACAATACATCAATCGATCTTTCTTAGAATTCATTATAAATATATATAGATTAAACTCTTTACATTAACAAACTCTTGAAAAAAAATTATTAACATTTTTTCTTTCTTTTCTATACTAGTATTCTTGCATGATTACTTAAATCTTCTTCTTCCTTTTAATAAACCTACTTGGAATAGGGCCATCTGTGAAGTGGATTCTCAGCTGCTCTTCCATCTTTTGGGAGGTCTTCCGCGAGGGCAGGTTCCGTGAGTCTGATGCTGTCCATTCTCTGGAAATGACCATCGTACAATTTCCTCAGCTTCACATAGCCTTCTTATTCTGGTGTTCCTCACACGATCCATCATAGTTTTGCCTGCTATCATCCTCATTGCCTTCATCTCTGAAGTCCTCAATGTTTCAGAATATTTTGAGTTTGTTCAAATCTTTCAGAACAGTGCTGGATTTATGTCACAGAGACATTATTAATCAATTAGTGTATATTATAGATATCTCACAGAGACGAAACTGTATTAATTATGGGAAAGTAGGTATAGAAGTCATTTGGGTGTACACAGGACTTATGACCTGTCTTTTTATGGTTGGCTTAAGTGATCACTTTACACAATTGTAACATTCGCCATTTCCACCCATGATAGAATATACCATGTTTATTCATTTTTTGGAAGTTGTATATATGTTCACGTATATGTTCCACGCAATTTGAACATATATACAACTTCCAAAAAATGAATAAACATGGTATATTCTATCATGGGTGGAAATGGCGAATGTTACAATTGTGTAAAGTGATCACTTAAGCCAACCATAAAAAGACAGGTCATAAGTCCTGTGTACACCCAAATGACTTCTATACCTACTTTCCCATAATTAATACAGTTTCGTCTCTGTGAGATATCTATAATATACACTAATTCCTCAATGTTTGTTTAGTCCTGATTGTGTCTGTCATTGCTTCAATGCTGTATGTCCTTACCAAGTATTACTTAAATTAGTTAAGTTAATATCTCACTTTTAATAATCCTTAACACATGCTAAACATGCTGTTTCATTCGAGCTACTACTAAAGTATAAAAATAATGTCAACATTTAAATTGTCAACAACTTAGGTAAATAATTACACTCTATCTATATAACTTGTCTGACAGATATTTTAGTGGTGTCGTAATATAGGTACTATGTAGATTCCACACGATCTATGAAGTCAATTACCTTCACATTTTCGTTCTGTAATGAATTTGATTGAAAGTATGACATTAATACAATACAAATTAAATTAAATATTTAATGCCATTTGTAATCAATATAATGATGTTTATTGCATGGGTCACTCTTAAGGTCAAGCAAAGCTGATGTACTGAAGATAATATAAAATTATAGAGTTGATTTATTTAGTATTAGCTTTATTTCCCGGCTCTGCAGGAGATTTCGATTCTTATATTAATTTTATTTAATAGGTATTATCAATAAATATTAATTTTTTTATTTTTATATATCGACTTATATTTTTTATTAATTACACCAACATGTTTCGGAAAAACCTTTCCATGTCTTTTGTTTTTTGTTTTTCTAAATTATTTTTTAATATTATTGCTGAAGTTCTTATAATTACTCACAAGTATTGTAAAAAAATTATAATTGGGCTCGTAGTTAAATTTAATTGATTATTAATAATATTTTGTTTAATATTACATGCTTTACTACTTTCAAATGATTCAAAATTATTCAATTTCAGACCAAAATTATTTATGTGTAAAATAGAAAGTCCTAATTTTTTATCAAAACCGTGATCATTTTATATATTTTATAAAATATAAGTAGATACATCGAAATAATACAATCAATTTTTAAAAATGTCAATCTACAATGTTGCTGAATTAATTGAATTTTTAAAAATTTATTTATTATTTTATAATAACATTTATAGGTATATCATGATCATCACGCACATAGTTTTGAACATATTTTATCTTACTAGGAAGTCCCGTTTATGACAATATATATCATTTTATATGGAAGAATACTTACAGTAGCCGTGGTAATACGCCTCATGTACCCTTTATTAATCTTCTTTCTCGCCTCACGTAATAAATTATGATATCTCCGGATTGCCTGCAGTAACTTAGTCTGCGAGCACGTTATTTATAGTTTTCACATCTTAAATAATATTTAATCTTGTAATAAGATGGGTAGGAAAAAAGGAGGAAACATTCAAGAAATCGGAGTACTACGTATCTATTCAAAAATATTTTATTACGTATCGTAGTAATTTCCATAGTAAATATTGTATTGCACAATACAAGCATTATACATATCTGTAACACAAGATTTATTGATGGTCAAAAGTTATATATAAATATATTACAGTTAAATATATATAATGATTTAAGGATGCTTTTGCATAATTCAGTATCAAACCACCGATATAGTAATTGAATGGAATTGAAATGCTGATTTTATTATCAATAGTATTGAAATGATAATGCCCTAAAAAATGTTAAGGTTGGTCCTTACAGCGAAAATTGTTACAGACTCTAAGGTCCGTGGTTTGATACTGAATTATAATATTAGGTCCTTACATATGAAATTGGCGTTTAGTATGGGAGGAACATAAAGCCGATTTTTTTTATTATAATATATTTATTTAATCAAAGTATGTACCATTGCTATCTATGCACTTTTTCCATCTCATAGGTAGTTCATCGATCCCTTTACTTAAAAAACCATTCGGACGGGAATCAATAAAATCTTTGAAGGCGGTTTGGACTGCCCCATCGGAGTTGAATTTTTTCCTTTGCAAGAAGTTATCCAAATTTCGAAAAAAATGGTAATCTATTGGGGCAAGGTCCGGAGAGTACGGTGGATGTCTTAGACATTCCAATTGAAGCTCCTCTAATTTGGTAGCCGTCTGTTGTGCAGTGTGTGGTCTAGCGTTATCATGAAGCAGCAGTGGCCTAGAGCGATTACCCAGCCTCGATTGTTTAGCAGCTAGCTTTTCCATCATGGTTTGCAGTTGCTGACAATAGACATCTGCCGTAATCGTCTGGCCAGATTTAAGGAAACTGTAGTGAACGACACCAGCACTAGTCCACCAAACGCTCACAAGTAACTTTTTTGGAGTCAATTTTCGCTTGAGGCATGGTTTGCCTGGTTCGGCAGGGTTCAGCCACTGCGATGAGCGCTTCCGATTATCGTACAAGATCCACTTTTCATTACAGGTAATGATTCTATTTAAAATACCTTCATTATTGTGCCGGTTGAGTAATGCAACGCAGCAGTCAACGCGCGTTTGTTGATTTGCTTCACTCAATTCGTGAGGTATCCACCTTTCAAGCTTTTTCACCTTACCAATTTGCTTCAAGTGGATTAAAACAGTTTTATCACTAACACCGCAGCCTGCAGCTAACTCGGATGTCGTTTGCGATGGATCCGCTTCCACAATAGCCTTCAATTCTTCATTATCAACTTTGGTCTCCGGCCGTCCACGGGGCTTGTTCTGCAGGTCGAAATTTCCAGAACGAAAACGTTGGAACCAAAAACGCACTGTGTTTTCTTTTGCGGCACCGTCGCCATACACATCATTAATTCTTCGAGCCGTTTCTGCAGCACTGGTACCACGGTGGAACTCGTACTCGTAACTAACGCGATATTTCAAGTTTTTCATTTTGTAAACTGAGTGACGCAAAGAAAAACACAATTGAGGAAAAAACAAATGAATTATAATTTTCAAAACACAAATACATGAGTAAATAGCTGTATAAATTTGGATTTGGAATTCCTAACCAAAGGGAAGATATTTGAGATCAAATTTGCCAGTACGGCAAAACGTGAATTTCATATGTAAGGACCTAATATACAAGCATCCTCAAATCATTCCTTAGAATATATTTAACTGTTTTTGAACATCAATAAATTTTATAAATCTTATACGACACCAAGCTATTTTCTGAAAGGAAAAATTTCGTATATAAAGTTACATCGCATTTTTTCCGTTAAATTTAATGTTTGAACAAGATATATAATATTAATTAAATAAAATACATTAGCATTTCAATTATGAAAATGCGTAAATAGTAATCGAAAAGTCTCAGTATCTGTAGCAACAAAACTTTTGAAAAGTGAAAGTCTGGAATTTTCAGTTCAAAACGTCATGTTCAGCTCGCAACTTCATTTCCATCACAACTATTAAAAATAATAACAAGACGCCATATAGTTTGTTACATATTTTTAACAAGAAAAAATATTACAAAAAATTGTAAAAATTCTAAAAAGTGGAAATTTGAATGAGACTCACTTTCAATAAATAATTTTTAATAACTTTTGAATGAAAGAAAAGAGATATTAAATAATTGCATTGAAAAATCGTAATTTCGAGCAAAGCTAGTAAATATATAAAACCAAAGGCATTAATTCATTTTCAACTAACATTACATTTATGCCAATAGCAGTTATTTTATTTTTATTTATTCATGGGAAACTAACAGTACATATAAAATAAGATTACACATGATTATTGAACAGTATCTTACCATCTTACAAGTTTCCACAGAATTAACATGTTATGTATTATAGCAACAATAACTTGAGTTATACAAAAAAAAAACAAAAAAAGTGAAAGTTTTATGTTACGAACAAACTATGAGAGTCAAAAAATTGAGGGTAAAAGGGGAATAAGGAAAGGAAAGGAAAGGATTAATCTACTTAGTAAAAAGGAGAAGAGATAAGTATAAAAATAAGTGCAAAAGATATACGTATAGCATAAAGATATCTGATCAACACATCTGCATTATATATTATATAGATATATATATATATTTATATATATATATACCATATATACGAGGTATGGACAAAAGAAAAAATGTAAATTAAAGAAAGATACAAGATAAAAATTACAAATACGAAGTCTGTTCAAAAGAAAGAAGACGGATTAAAGAAGAGGAAAAAAAATGTTTATGACTGAGGTGAATGTCCAAGAGTTTTAAATTCATAGATTGACGAATTGAAAAGATCCAAGTCGCTGAATATAGAGTTGAACAAATTATTTAACATTACTAATTATGTAACACATTATTTAAGAGTAAATGTTAAAGTGATTGAAGCTTTTGAGAGGTATTGTAATTTATGAACAACTACTATACAATTTACGGCTTGATAATGTATTGAAGTAATGACAATGTATTGATTTAGATGCGAAAGGAAAAACAATGTAAATCCAGAAATAACACTGGGAATTTAGCTTATATATTTTTCTATTATTATTTTATAAAGGTAATAAAAAATTAATCGTATTATCTAAACAATATATTTCATCCCGAAAAAGGATTTCGCTCGTGCTTTGGAGGGCAATTTACATTTTTTATGATATAAAATATGTAAACTATCTTGTTGTGCGTAGTAATAATACGGATTATTATAATTAAACTCTATTTATAAGCGTTGAAGCCAGAATGAATAACAAGTTGGTTTGGCTCAAAATAATAAATTAAGATAATTATTTAAATGAATTTAAGGTTCTAGCTTGATTTGAGAATCCAATTTATTATATAATTTAATTTCTTTGTATTGTCACGTGTCGTGGCTGCGGGAGGCAAATGAAAGCACTGGAAAATAATTTGCTATTTATTAATTAATGAATAATTAATTATTCAATGTACAAAGTCATTTAACTCGAATTAAACGTAACGCATTTCTGTAATTTACACTATTTAAAAAAATATTACTCGTATATGAACTCGTTGTTATCGCTGGATAACACATATTTTTCGCTTGTAGATTATTAAATTCTCACACATAGAAGTCCTCTGGTTTATTTCGCCAGTTAGGTATTTCGCTCGATTATTTCGCTTTATTATTTATTATTCGAAAATAAATTTAACACTTAAAAAGACAGTATTACTTCATTACTAACTTCCACTATTAAATATATACATGTTATGAAATGTAACATATTTTTTATACACATTACTGCTTTGTACTTTATATTTTCAATTTTATACTCATATTTAATGCTTATACCTTATACTTTTACTGTTTATACCTGATATTATTTTATATACTTCATTGTTTATTTTAACTTTGTAATCTATATACTTCTTTATATTATTTTATAAATAAAAGCCTATAATGGGCGTAAACAAATAAATAAATATTGTTTGCCATTTTTTTACAGTATGTACTTATAGTGCAGCTGTTCCGTATTGTTTTAATCTGTAGAACGGATTTTGTGGAAAAAATAGTCTTTGTAGATGTGGTAATTGCTAATATATGTTTTTTTTAATAACTTGTAATATTTATTTAGAATATAATTAATATATATTTTTTGCTAATGCACAGCTATTCAATTAGTGATTAACACATTATTTTCAAGTACCGAACGGCAAATTTACAGTTACACGAGATAGTAGGTACTTGAAATACCACATATCTACTTGCATTATACGGTCGGCGAAACGCGCGTGCGCAGTAATCGCGGTCATCCCGGATTAATCGAATTCGATTAATCGAACACACGAATCCGATTTCGTCCGATTTCACACATTTTTCAGGCCGAGACACGAGCCGGCCTCGTGTGACACGCCGCACGTGACGGGCGCCGCTGCATACCGCTGTAAGTGCCAAAAAAAAACTAATCGTACAAATTTAAACGTACAAAAAACTAAACGTCTGTGCAAGCGAAGCGTACTCTATTCGGTAAACGTCAATCTAAAGGGCTTCCAAAATGTGATTGAATTGACCGGAATATGATTTATTTTTTGCTACAAAGAAATACGCGGAAAATTACGTAATATTAATAATACGTCGTACCTTTAAATAATCTTCCATATTTATAACTAGCTGTTCGTAAGGATTAAGTCCAAAATAAACTTGTGAGGTTAACAAAGCTTCGATTCGAAAGGCAAAAGAATAGGGAGAAATGTCGCCCATGTTACCCGCCGAGTCCTAAAGAATAAGATTCCGAATTTTGAGTCCGATCGGTCAAACGGTACATATTTGCATCTAAAATATATCAGGGGGAAGGGAGGGGGTAAAATAATAGGGGGGGAAATATTACCCATGTTACCCGCCGAGTCCTAAAGAATAAGTTTCCAAATTTTGATTCCGATTGAAGAACAGTACAGATTTGCATCGAGAATATATCTGGGGAGGGGAAAGGATTAAATAATAGGGGGAAATGTCGCCTATGTTACCCGCCGGGTTTTAAAGCATAAGTATACAAAATTTGGATTGAATCGGACAAACGGTGTAGATTTTTATAGAGAACAGACAGAAAAATATAGTTGGTTGTGCAATTCTTAATCACGTTTAGAATAAGAGAACCATAAAGGGTAGGGGTAGGATTCAAGGGTGATGGCATAAAGCGTTTCACCACCTTGACATTCTCGAAAAATCGTTTTATTTATAGCTTGAAGTTCTAAGAATAATGTTGATACATTCCAAAATTCCAACAATTGACTGATTTCACCATGATTTTATCTACACCGGCTGTAGTCGTCACGGAGAAGGATCTTTTTATTGGAATATCATATAAATCTGCCATTTAAAAAAAAAATTTGTTAATGAAATATATTAGCCAATGTATGCCACATTGGTAAATTAAACGATAATAATAAAACGAATTTTGTATGTGCAATAGTTACCTCAAAAAAAAAGTTGTACCCTTTAAGGAAGCCGTTTGACAATTGGAAACTATTATTTGCAGATAGCAGAATACTTTACAATTAATGTATATTATAGATTCTTCAAGTTTGTGTTTACTGGGGTATTATGCCGTGTTGTTACGACCTTTCGGGCCGACGTTTCGGATCCCATTGCAGGGTCCATCATCAGGGCTGATGTGTTGTCTTGAATGTTGGTGTTGTGGTTATGTATCGGCTTGCAATACCGTGCCGAAGTCATGATGTGTTTGTATTGTGTTGTATGTATGATTCATCTGTTGTCTGATCACTATCTTTGCGGAGTCTGTGACGAGAATGACTTTGAAGCGCCGGATACCAAGATGTTTTTAATTTGAGACCATCATCTCTATTAATGTTTATCGGATGCTTGTAAATTTCTAGTGCTTCCTTGATAAGACGCGCATGGTGACTCTTAGGCTTTCCAAGGATTTTCGGTTCGAATGCAAAATGGTGGCCGGTATCCAGAAAATGCTCAGCCAATGCTGATTTTTCTGGATGACCGAGTTTGCATGCCCGTTTGTGCTCGTTGACCCTTTTGGAAATGGTACGCGCCGTTTGGCCCACGTATACTTTATCGCAGTCTTGACAATCGAGTCTATACACACCGTCCGTTTCTAAGCGATCTCGATCCTTTGCTGATCTCAACATATCTTTAATTTTGAAGTTGGCACCAAAAACTGTCTTAATGTCTCTTTTCTTGAGAGCTCTGGCAATTCTGTCTGTAACGCTTTGGACAAAAGGCAGAAAGGCGATGCCTTTGCACTCAGGTTCTGTATGTTTTTCAGGGCGAACAGACCTCGTACTTATGACGCGTTGTATCTGTCGCTTCTGGTAACCATTGCCTTCCAGTGCGTCGCTGAGTGTTATCATTTCCTCCTGTAGATATTCATCTTGGCATATCCTTTTGGCCCTCGTGCCCAAAGTGTTGATGAGACCTCTTTTTTGTGCAGGATGATGGTGGGAGTTCGCATGTAGATAACGGTTGGTATGTGTAGGCTTCCTATAAACTCTATGTCCGAAACTCCCATCGGCTTTCTTTTTTATTTCAACGTCAAGAAAAGGCAGCACGTTGTCTTTCTCTATCTCCATGGTGAACTTCAGGTTCTTATGTAGTGAATTAAGGTGTCCCGAAAAATCACCTAGTTTGTCTTCACCATGCGGCCAGATTGCAAACACGTCATCGACGTATCTCCACCAGACCTTCGGAGTAAAGGATGCTGTGTCCAGTGCTGTTTCTTCGACTTCGGACTTTTGGAAAGCAGCTACATAGCGAAGATGCGGGGACTTTTGGAAAACAGCACTTATAAGAAAATCAAGAAGAATCCAACGGATAGAATCGACAGAAAAACTAGGGAGCTGGTCAAAGCTTCCAGTATTCCAGCCGATTTGCATTTCAAACTATTTGTGCAAGCGTCCAAAACACCAGCAATCTACGGGCTTCCCAAAATACATAAGGATGGAGTGCCACTAAGACCAATTGTGAGCGCAATAGGAGCGCCAACATACAAGCTGTCACAATATTTGGCCGGTCTCCTACAGATGCAGACGGGGAAGACGTCCTCATGGGTGAAAGACTCAGCACACTTCGTCAATATGCTAAAAGAAATAAAGTGTGAAAGGGGTGATATACTAGTCAGTTTTGACGTCATATCCCTCTTCACTAATGTGCCTGTGGACGACGCTATGAGTCTGTTGGAAGAAATTTATGATGAAGACATCTGCG
>JADDOH010011891.1:0-81242 GCA_016648135.1 Agrypnia vestita
AGCATTTAGCTTAGTTTTAAAATAGTAAGAATATTGATGTGACACGTTTGCCGTGTTCGCATCTCTATTTTTAAAAAATATATATATATATATATATTTAATTTATTATTTTATATGTCAGATAAATAGTTTATTTTAAAATATGGTAATTTTATGAGTTTATAATACCTTCCATGAGAGTGCTCTAATAGACAATTAGTGTCGAAAACCATAGATTTTGTTTCTGATAGAGCAAAAATTAATTTGAATAACCGGCTATATAAAAAAGCCCCTGAATTCGAAAATCAAATTATAAATTTTAAAATTGCAATATAATGTTTCATTATTCGTTTTACAGAGGGAATTTAAATTCTCGATGCGAAAATTTTAAATGGCACAAAGAGAGTATTTTTAAATTAACGTTCGTGGCAAATTGAATTTGAAAAGGTGGTACGTTTTACAACCTCTGCTTATACTTGACTATATTGTTATGATTGCTTTCAAGTCAACAAATGCACTTCACTGAAAATTTGTGTTAACATTTATAATATTCTTATTACATAAACCTTTATTTAGTAAAAAATAAGTTTTTTTACAGGTTCTGCTAATATTATTATTTAAATATTATTCATTATGGATACAGTGGGGTATAAGTAATGGCAGTAATAACCAAAAAAAATTAACACAATTACCGAGGATATACTTATTTATAATGATTAGGATTACTAATTTATATAAAAATGAAAATATAGTCTATAAATTTTTAAGAAACGTGATTTTGAAAGGAATAGATACATAGAATCTAGAATTCTAGAATTCATTTTAAATTAGTAATCCTCTGTGACTGCATTTATTTTTTTTGATATTGCTGCTTTTGGTTTTATACCCCACATATTATGTATTTTTATGATTTATAATATATTAGAAAAAAATATGTATTATTTTTATATATAAATATTAAATAAATAAAAACGGCTTATTTATTTATTGAGTCGAAAAAATCTTCTTCTTTAATCTGTCTAAGCGATATAACGAGCTTTTTAGTTTGAGACTTCCACTTTTACTCATTGGAAGATCTCAATAAAGGTAGCTTGGACAAATCGACTTCCGCCTTTAATCAATATATATATAAAGAAACTCGTGTTTCCCTACCCGCCAAGTTTTCTATACAACCAGCCACAACCACCCACCGGTGGTTATGGTGGTAGATAGCCCTTAGTATCACATCGAAAATATGCGAGTTTGGTGGGGATGGTTGTGCGTGGGTGAAAATGGGTGACGAAAATGTGGTTTCTAGCACATTATTTTGTTATGGGTAGGCCGCAAATGCTTCAGATTGTTTCAAAATAGGCGCGCCGACTGTGTCGGTGAGTCTAGAAGGTTCCGAAAAAACCTGCTCTAGAATGTTCTGGAAAGAGAAGGTTCTAGAAAATTCCCGAAAGTTCTCTAAGGTTCTAAACTGAGTGGCGGAAAGATTCCTGTACATTCGATAAATTTCTTGAAAGTTCTAGAAGGAGAATGTTCTAGAAGGTTCGCGAAAGTGCTATAACGATCCAAACAGTGTACTAAAAATCTACGCGTGCGAAGCAGCGCGGGCACAGCTATTTTTGGTATATGTAGTATCCTAATAAGTTCAATAAATACTGTATAAAGTGTTTTCTTTTTATTCATATAAATAATGTTACTACAAAGTCATTTTATATTTTTTATTATTGATAAAAATAAAATAACAATTCAAACAAAAGTATGTGTCCAATAGCACTATTTTTAACCCAAACGCCCCAACACACAATGTTGAGATACAAAGTTATTTTGTCTGTCCAACACATGTGCGTTCGAAACACCCTTCTTGAAATTTCCACAGTGTTCCGGATTTATTGCCTTCGAACGGAAGCAATATCTATCTAGAAGTGTAAAATCACAGGTTCCTAGAAATTTTGCTCCGTAAAAGGTAGATGAAAAAGAATTGCTTTTATATGTGTGAAAGCTTTGTACAAATCGAACGGAAGTTTTATTTTTTAAAGACCTTTACGCACATATATATACACAGATTGACCCGTAAATCTCGTCAAAGTTTTCCGGAATATTTATCCGTGTGTGTACAATTTTTCTAGCCGACGTTTCGAATCCCGTTACAGAGTCCATCATGCTCACATCAGAATATCTTTGAAAAATAAAACAAGATTCTAATATCTAACTTTTCAGAATCCGCCAACCACATAACTAGTACCAACCATTCTTTCGATGGTCATACATTTAAAATATTCCACTCGGTTCCTTAAAAAGAATTGATAATAAATAATTTGGATGTCGTTGAAATTTCAAGATACTTAAATTGTGAGAAAACACTTTATCTAAAATCGCATTTCACAACACATCTCCAATCCTAAATATGTTCCGGCTAATGGCCACAAAAATCTTCCCCACGATGTGATCCGCTGCTTTATGCTGTAAACTTAAGGAAATTGCGTACTCAGGTCAATATTAATTACTCCTAATCATGAGAGACTGCTCAACTCAAAATTATTGTTGTAACAAAAATAACTCAACGTGTGTGTTACAAAGTTTAATTTAGAGTAAATAAATATAAAAATTCATAAATTCATCTTCGTCCCCTTAATTTAAGGAGGTCGGGCGCCTAAAAGTCTTGATACCGTTTCCATCCTCACCTGTCTTGGGCAAGCATAGCCAAATCTATCTTCATACAGGCTTTTTTCTGTTTATCCCTGAATGTGGCTACCTACAGGGTGCCTTCCGGGGATCACAAGAAGATACATATTAGTAGTCATCCATATAGCTGAAGTTCTGGAGGCTAGTAAGGCTATTTTACGAGGGTCTTCCTTATCCCGGCAGCTCCCACTCATTCCTGTAATGTTTCCCTCAAAATAACATATTTTAGCAGCCTGGATTCTTAATATCTGAGGATCTTGATCTTCACGACTATTTTCATAAAGGTTTTTTTTGGGAAAGTTGGTGCAGTAGTCTCCCCTTGCTTTCCATATCGCAGTTCTCTTCATAGGAATTCACATTAGATGACCGTATATTAAACAGCTTAAAGCATCAAGCATCATCGTGTTAAATGAAGTAATAAAGAGAATAAATGAACTAGGTATTTTTACGATGGAAACATTCCATCGGGCGCTAGAATAGTGACATGTAGTGAAAAAACATCCAGAACTTCTGGAATATTTCAAATCGTCACGCACCTTCTAATAATAATAATAATATTTGGATAATTTATATAGCGTCGTTCTCGCGAATACTCACCTCATGGGCGCTTAAGCAGCTAGAAACAGGTATATTAATTAGTCTGCTAGCGGCGAGAGTGGGAAGGAGGCTCAGCGTAGCTATAAATAATGCATCGATGGGCGGTCAGGCAGTTCAAGCTTAAGTGTGATCTAAAAAAGCAACTGCTTGTATCATCAGTGAACGATTTTTCAAGTGATTTCTCGAACGCCAAAATTCTAGTGAGTTCTTTCACACAAAACTATGTTGCTGTAACCCATCAAAAATGACGGTTCCTAAGGAATAAGTATTTATTTATTTATATAAAAAATAAAAGAAAAAAATACTAAAAAGAAAAAAGAAAAAAAAATTACAAGAATTACGTAAAAAATTTTACGTTAAAAATAAATTTACTATAAGGAAGTTACGGATGTTACACGAAGTTACGGGGATAGACAAACGGACGGACAGACAGATAACGAAATTATTATAATTGGAATGCAAAAATATAACTTGGTGGTATCAACAGCTTGAAAAATGATTTTGATTTCAATTAGCAAAAAATCTTTTACAAATTTGATTCACAATCCTTAAAATACATCTTAATCTTGTACCTTTGTAGACGTTGTAGACATTGTAACAACACTTTTTTAGATCTGTTTAAAAAATAATGTCAGAAAATCATTCTGAAAATAAATACTTATCATAAATACGTATTTTTAAAACTTCCTTAGATCCTCTTTTTCCTTTCACTATCACTCTGAGCAACAGTGTTTCTGATATTCCTGGGCCAAGACTGTTATTTCCACACACGACATATTTTTACAGAAAGGTAATATAACGCAATCATGTCCAAAAGGGATGATTTCTGGACAAGTGAGCCTTCCCTCCCCATGACCCTGATATCGGGCCCGTGCCCAAATAAAGTTGGATCCTGGGAATTGTTTCATTTAAAAATCTGACCTTAGTCTTTTGGAATGTGTAATGGCATGTTGTGTTTGTTTGTTCTCTATACAATCCTGCACCCTTTGACCCTACTCAACCAAATTGTTCAGAGTTACTCTTTTGGATCCTACTTTCTTCCTGTATCCCTGGCCACTAATCCCCCTCCCACTATACTGTATTATATTGAATGCCAATGGCTTTTAATTTTGCACTTAGGAACCTAAGAATAATAAATGTCATTAAACTCTACCCTCATAGACCCCTCACCCTGCCTCTAATATAGGTAAATTTACCTGCACAAAACAGAAGATCTTATTGCATTATCTATTACGTCCTCTAACTCTCGGGAAAGCGTAATATGTAAAAAAAAATTATTCAAAATGACAAATCGGTGGTTGAGTCACAGAGGAATCTCTCAAAAAAGGTTTTCTTACAATATTTTTACTATTTATTTTTTAAATATATAAAAATCAACTTTATCATAATAGCAGGGAATATTATTTGGTCGTGATATGTTATGATATGATTTCCATATGAAACTTGCGTTAAGAGAAGCACAGATTTAAATATTATTTTTTCTGATTTAGTATTCTCGAGATACATCTTGTTATGATAACAACATCGGTCAAATGAAAAATAAAAAAGAAGATAAACAGCATTTCGTAATATCTTCAGTGTACTTTTTTCTTTATGCTTTACTTATTACATTTTCCTTAAGTCTGGTGTTTCAATATTGCCAGGGCTAATAAAACGAAGGAACGGCGCAGGATTTTATTTTCATAGTCAACACTCAAACACTCCCCGGGGTATGTAAAGGAGGCCTAATGCCCGTAAACGACTGTAGATAATATAAAACTTAAGGTGTCATAAAAACTTCAAATATTCTTATATCGCTTCAAAATATTTTTTGTTGAATATTTTTATTCAGTCGTTCCGGGCGAGCTATATAAAGTAAGTGTTGTACGCTGAATATTCACATTTTATCCGCCTAACCCGAAATTCTTCCAGCGCCGTTGCGTTGGCAGAGCGTGAGACGAAATCTAGGTAAAAGATTTTAGATAGTTTGTACATCGGTTAAATCGTTCGTAAACTATCCGACATTTCGCTGTTAACGTGAAAACAAAACACACTTAGGTAGAACTGAGATCGCGTCTGGCAGAACTTCTTTCATTCAATTCAATTCATTATTTATAATATGTTATACAACAAAATTAATTATTATTAATAATACGCCTTTTTTGCATACATTCGTGAAAGATTTTCGAATGTATGCAAAAACTCTCGACGGTTCGAACCTCAACCTCAGACCGGCAAGTTAGTCCTATTTTCATAGCACAAGCGTTTAGCTTAGTTTGAAAATCGTAAGAATATTGATTGGACACGTATTCTGTGTTCGTAACTTTATTTTTAAAAAAATACGTTATTTTAAAGATTAAAGCCAATTTTCGAACGGTATGTTCTTCAGCTGTTTCTGCGTCTCTTTCTTGTGAGTGACTTGATTATTCATTTTAATCTAAATAGTGACTAAATCATGTCGAAAATGATTTAATAATGTGTAGTCATCCACGTGACGTAAATTTTGAAAGTTTCAGAGCTCTAACTAGTCAGAAACTTTGTTAAAAATCAATTACAAGATTCCACCACAGCAAATAAACAAGAAGCAACAGACAAAGAGCATTAAATAAAATCATGTAAAAAAACTGTTTTGTCTGAGATCCTGCGCAATCATTTGTTGCAAATAATATTTTGCAATAAATAATTCTTCAAAAATATCCTCAGGTTTTTACGGCCGGCCAAATTTTCTGTGTGTTATTTTCTAAGATCTGCTATGTATATCTGATCTCTCTGACCAACGTTTTGGATCCCATTGCAGCGTTCATTGGATGCAACACATGCAGCCATGTGTTGATGAACACCACAGAGCCGATCCAGAAGCGCCTAGTGAGCGTCAATCGATGTTATACCCGCTTTCAAAATCAGATAAAATACAGTATGCTGTCCATAAATACTAAAATACTAGCCGTAAACAGGCATAAAATTACGCAGCATAAAAATAATAACCCTTGCGTGTAACATGAGATTCGCGCTGATCGCCACACTCGGGCGCCCGGACCCCATTAGGGGCTAGTCGTCATCGGTGTTGTTGTTGTAATTCCAGCTTAATTCCAGCTAGTTACGGACAGACGGATATTCAAAATAAGGATAGTTGATTAGTGCACAAAACACTCATGTAATCAGTGTTCACATGCGCACCTGAGGCATAGGAACTGACTAAGAGGAACGAGCGAGCATTGAACGTTTTAAAAGTAAAAATTTAAGGCGTATCTTTGGACCGGTTCTACATAATGGACTTTGGCGCAGGTGAGCTAGGTTTCAATTTTTTTTTTAATTGGTAGTTGTGTCATGTGGGAAAAATTACCGGCTAACAAACACCAAATTCCCTGCTGAATACAATAAAAGTAGGACCCATCGAGGGTTGTAGAGCCAACGGTGATGATGATGAATTTTTTTTTTTTATTGTTTCTCTTAATTATACTCCGTATCTACTTGGAACCTCGAGAGAAGGTATTGTTAATATTTTTATGCAATACAATAATAGACTCAGTCTACTTCAGGACGCTGTAAACTGTATCCGTCCGATCGGAATGAAGTATAAGACGATAGTTTACGAGTTCTTCTATGCCTGCGATATAAACAAAGACAAGGGGATAGACAAAGACATTTAAGTGAAAAGATGCAACTGAAAATTCATAGTGATGAAGTATTATATTTATAATTAATATAAATTAACTTTGTTTAAACCACTTATTTATTGAAAAAAATCAACACGTTTATGTTGATTTTTTTCAATAAATAAGTGGTTTAAACAAAGTTAATTTATATTAATTATAATTATGTTACCACAAAATAAATTTGCTACATTTGAAGAAGAAATTATTATATTTATGTTTATGTTAATTTATATAGCGCCGTTTTTGTGTAACAGACGCTTCAAGGGCGCTTTACAGGTGTGTCATCCCGAAAAAATGAGTATTTAGGCTCTTCTTGAAGAGTTCCTGGTTCTCCGTAGATCGCAACACTGGAGGCAACTGATTCCACATAGCTGGGCACGCATAGCTGAAAGCACGTTCCGCAAACTTGGTGGCTCCAGGTCTCCTTGGTACTACCAGCCTGCAGAGTGCCTCCGATTTAGCTGACCGCAGTGTGAGCCGTCTTCCAGTGATATTTTCTGAGATACAGAGGTCGATCAAATATTGTGGTGCTTTTCTTTTGTTCACCATCAGAGAGAATTTGAAATTTATCCGCTCCGGCAGGCGAAGCCAATGTAGCTGCTTCAGCATTGAGGATATCCGCGAGGACTTTGATGTCTAAAATTTAAGCCTCGCCGGAGCATTCATCACTGACTGAAGTCTGTCTAGCTGAGTCCTAGGCCTCAAATAGATCAAGAAAAATCCTATATGGCATAGAGAGCCAGGACCTGCAGGCAAAAGATTAAAAACAGCGCGGCTGAGATAGTGCTCTGCTAGTACAGCGAATAGTGTCGCCACGGATATGTTATTCTTTAATATGCTCGTAATTTGATCCAAGCTAATCGGTCCAACAATTTATGGAACCAACGTTGAATTAATTAATTTTTTTATCTTGTATCTTTTTTTAATTAACATTTTTTCTTTTGCCCAGACCTCGTGTATATATATATATGCAGATGTATTGATCAGATATCTTTATGCTATACATATATCTTTTGCACTTCTTTTTATTCTTATCTCTTGTCCTTTTTACTAAGTAGATTTTTCCTTTCCTATCCATATTCTCCTTTTACCTCTAATTCTTTGACTCCCATAGTTTGTCCATAACTTAAAACTTTCACTTTTTTTGTTTTTCATTCTATAACTCAAGTTAGGTATTGTTGCTTTACGTTAAAACACAACACGTTTATTCTGTGGAAACTTGTAAGATGGTCTCTATACTGTTCAATAATCATGTATAATCTCTTTGTATGTACTGTTAGTTTCCCATAAATAAATAAATAGATAAATAAATAAATAAATAAATAAATAAATAGATAAATACCTTATTTTAAAAACCAAACATTTTCTCTGTGTCTAGAATTAACAAAACAAAATGACAACTATCGCTGAACCTGATCTCCAAGCGTGCCTTTAACTTTCGCCGTATTATTTCAGTTAACTTTCACGACTCGCTTCCGTGAAATATTAAAGCCTTATTGGCGCTTTCTTCAAAGCTCCTTAGCACGAAACTTATTCCGGGCGAGCCTTCGAAGAGGCGTTAATTAGGCCGGGAAGCGGTGCGTGTCGCTACCAATTAATTGAAACGTTAAGGGAAAGTTGTTAGTGTTGTTATTACCTCCAATATCGACCGTTCCAAGTTTGAATACGATCTTTGTTAACAACCAATTTTACATCCGACAAATGATAATAATTGTAATTGCTTTGTTTTCGTCTTCAATTTTACGTACAATTGTTAATTATTTGATTCACTGAGTTTTAAATTCAACTATAATGTTTTTATAACTTGAACTAGCTACAAGCCGTCGAAAATGACGGTACTTTTATATGTCGTTTCCTATGTTATTTATTTATATGTTATTATTATTATTATTTATATGTTTTATAAGTTATTTATTTATTTTAAAAAAATCTAGAAAATTAATTTTTCAAAAATTAATTAATTTTCGAAAAAAATGTTTTCAAATAAAAAAAAATTGAAAAAATAATTTACGATAAAAAAATGAAAATTTACTTTAATTTTACGTTAAAGAAGTTACGGACATTACGCGAAGTTACGGGGAGAGACAGACAGATGGACAAACAGACAACGAAATTATTATAATTGGGATATCGATACCTTAATTCAAATACCACGTAAGTCAAATTTATCAGCTTTACAGGGGAAGGTAAAAACTGATTAGATTTAATATTTCGATACTATTGAACCTACAAGCCATTATATTTTAAAGAGATGGTAATCAGAAAGAATCACAGAAGCAATCGGAAACGAAGAATTGTCTATTACACTTTACACTTTGCGACAATTTTACGGCATTCTACACCTTTAACACTAAAATTGGAAGGTTCTAGAATATTAGAAGCGTCTAGACAAACACGCGTCAGGTGTAAATACAAGGAGCACCGCACTGCGCAGTTGATCTCAATGTTTTGACGCTTCTATCGGCGCGATTTTAACGGCGAGACAATGGATTGGCCAATCGGCTAATCATGGTTGGCCAATCCAGCCAGAGAATAATTTTAGCGAAACAATAGAGCGAAGCACCTAACTGGCGAAATAAAAAAGTGCAACTATTTACGCCCGATATTCAAATGAAATGTTCTAGCAAGTAATTATTTTTTTTGTTATTTGGTTACGAAAAAATCAGCGTCACAAATCACTTGCAAACTAATGACATAACTTTCTTTCCTCATTAGAACAATATTGTAATGTATTTGAGTGAACGTATGTCAAATTTTTATTATTATTAAATTAGACATTAAGCATAAGAGAGTGAATGTATATAGAAAGTCGCGTGTCGTAAGTGTCGCGCCTAATCAATTTTTAAATTTTAAATTTGAAGTAAAATGTTTAGGGGGTTTTTTATTTTGACTTTTTTACCCTTTCAAAGTCATGTCAATCTGAAACTTATGAATGATGCTTATAATAATCAGTAGTTGTTGAAAAAGTACCAAAACTATAGAGGTGATGCACTTGTAGTAGGAGAATTAGGCGGTCTAACGGCATATAGAATACTCAGAGTATCGTAGACTCTAAGGAATCGAAAATTCAAAAAAATCGATGGCGCTCTCTCTTTGCATAAAATCATCACGTCAATTACTACTACTACTTTTATAATATTATCATGTGATGTACAATTGTTACAAGTAATAAATTATATTCAATTCCAATTCCAAGACCTCCAATTCCATTCCCTGATAGAATTGGAGGTCCGTGGTTCGAGTCCCGGTGACAGTTAAAATATTTTCCGATTTGTTTTTTTTTGTACGTTTTTTCTAATTGATTAATAAAAATCGTTTAATAAAATTTTTATTCAACAAACGTTAATTAGCTCAATCAACAAGTTACTTTAAAAAATATATTTGAAACTGTTTGACAACCCTGATACCGCAGTAACAATTGATGATTGTTCATTTGGCTCGACTGAGAAATAAAGTCATCTTTGCTTTATTTTCCATCCCCGCACAAAACAAACGATTTATTATGTTTGAAAATAATGTTCACGTTTTAAAATACACATTCGCGTTTTCGGGCATGGGACAGGAGGTACTGAAATAAATTATTGCACAGAATGTTTTAACAGACCCATGAAAGAAACATTTTTGCTGGTTATTAAAAATATGTATTTCATTTAAAGCCCTACTTGTACTGCCACATTTTTCATCAAGAGATCGTGGCGGTAGGAGACAAAAAACACTTTATTATTAATTAAGGTTTGTATTAATTTACTAAAGTCACTAAAAACGAATTCGAGTATCTTAATTCGCACAATTTCGCGAATCACGTCTGTGGACCACTTTATTTATACTCGTTATTCATTATTTAACGTTTAGTACTCTCTCAATTATTGTCGCTGATATTTTGCTACTGGTCTCTATGGGATCACTTCTGTGTAATCGTTGAAACGTCACAACAGAAATGTTATTTGGTTTTTCAGAAATTTCGCGAATCTAGTAGTTTATTCTAGACCCTTCAAGTGATTTTTAATTAACTTTAAAATTCCAAGAGCACTAAGAAATACTTGAGTACGTGTAAATCTTTCCGTTTCTACAGTTCGTGACAATATGTCAAACTCGATATCTGTCTGTTCTCTATACTTCCATGTTTGATGGGTCATTATCAAATTTGGCATAATTACTCCTTAGCATCTTGCGTAAAACGTATATTCCCTCCCCGATGTATATATAATCCAAAGAAAATTAAATTTATTGCTACACATTCCAAATTCTGCATTAAAACTCTTTCTCCACTATAAGATTTCCATCAGAAATTAAACTGAATCCCGTTTGATCTCTTTTCTTCAAGACACTGCGTAAAACAAGGATACATTACTCACCACTGCCCATACCATTCACTTCCCACAATATGAATGTGTTTTATTATATTATCTAAATATTACTTCTCTTTTGATATCTTGTACTATATAAAAGGTGCATTTTTTACCGTAAATTGTAATAAATAATATCTGTCTGTTATGTCATCCGTAAGTCCATAATTTTCTGGAATTCAAGGCCGAAAAACGAAATTACACAGCTGGATAGAAGATACTCGAATTTCCAACGCGCAAACCCCAGCGCGGCGACTAGACAACATAGCAACCATCGCTTCTCCGTGGTCCGTCAAAAATATACCATATATACTAGATGCGACTTAGTTAATACGCAAACCATTAATTTACGCTTCCTTTAAGGATTTTTACCTCGACAGGATTTTTATTATGTATATTTAATTAATAAATACTACGAAAAAAAAGTTAGCGAAAAACCAAAAACTTTTCTGTGCATTTGTAGATCTGCAAAAGGCTTATGATAGAGTTATAAGAGGAAGTTTATGGAAGCTACTCTCTGGTTACAAGGTGAACAGTAAACTTATACACGCAGTTGCATCCCTTTACGATGGAAGTATTGCATGTGTAAGAATCAATAGATCATTCACACCATGGTTTGATATGACAAAAGGTGTCAAACAAAGTTGCGTAATGTCTCCATGACTACTCAACTTGTATATGGATAATAGTGTAAAAGAATTGGAATGTATGAATGTAGGAGCGAAAATTTATGTATGATGTATGCCAGAAAAGTGATCTTATTATGAATGTAAACAAGTCAAAAGGGATAGTATTCGAGAAGAAATAAAGTAAGACAACGTGTAAAATACTAATAGGCAATGAATATTGTGAACAAGTAGATCAGTTTGTGTACTTGGGAAGTATGTTCGATACAAGAGGAAATATTGAGAAAGATATCGAGAGGAGAGTGACTGCGGGGAATAGGGTGAACGGTGCTTTAAATGCAATAATTTCTAATAGAAATCTCTACCGAGGCAAAACTAGCGATATATAATGGAGTTCTGGTACTGACACTGATGAATGGGAGTGAAGCTTGGAGCTGGCAGAAGAGGAACGAAAGTAGACTGAATGCAGTGGAGATGAGATCTCTTAGACGTATGTGCGGCAAATCCATTTATGATAGAGTAAAGAATGAAGATATTAGGAATGAATGTAAAGCTGATCTTAGAATAATTCATAGAATTAAAACAGGGTAGCTCAGGTGGATTTGAGCACGTTGAGTGAATGAATGAGGAAAGAATGGTATGAAAGATATATAATACAAGTTGACGGTGCCAGAAAGAGAGGGCGACCGCGGAAGACGTGGTATGACCAGATTAACCAGATACTGGAAGATGGTCCCGTTAGAAGCCTAAACAACCATCGAGCTTGCATGCGAAGATGTATGAATGTGGATGAGGCGAAAGTTGTATGTCAGGACAGAAGAGTATGGCTCTCTCTCTACATTCTCTCTACCTACCCCTACGGAGAAACGGCGTGATGATAAGTAAGTAATAATATTTTAATTAGTAGTAGTAGTTCTATATTATATCGATACCACAAGGTACTCAAAGTCATCCCCTTTTACTCCATATAAATCTATATTAGAATCCCGCACAAAACAATTGCACCGCCCTATTTCTCGCCGATATAGGTGGGTATATATATATAAATTATATTTAATATTTTCTTTAAAAATTTTACCTAGTTACATACTTCTTAAAGCTTTTACCCCTTTATTTAATTACACCTAAATTGTAGTCCCGGGTAACAAGAAGCAGAGACGGCTAGTATTATATATATAAATGTTCAATTTTTTTGTTTGTAACATTGTGGAAATTCATTTTTAATATTTTTAAAAAATGAGGGTAAACAACACTGTTTTATTCCACTATATTTATTTTTGAATTGTTAGAACGTTTTCGGGATTTCTCCCATTGTCAATAACAACACGTTTACGTAAACGTGTTGTTATTGACAATGGGCGAAATCCCGAAAACGTTCTAACAATTCAAAAATAAATATAGTGGAATAAAACAGTGTTGTTTACCCTCATTTTTTAAAAATATTATATATATGTTTAACTAATTATAATAATTCAATCTATGTAAAACATAAAAAAAACATACTTTCGGCCATCACATTCGTACGCTAAATGAAACGTGTGTTCAAGCAAATATAAGATAACTAGCTGTTCGTACACGGCGTTGCAAAGGTTTGATTCGAACGGTATAGATTTGCATCGAAAATATATCAGGGGGAGGAGAAAAGGTAAAAGGGGAGGGAGGAAATATAGCCTATGTTACCTGTCGAGTCCTAAAGAATAAGTTTCCAAATTTTGAGACCGATCGGTCAAGCGGTACAGATTTGCATCAAAAATATGTCAGGGAGAGAGGAAGGGATATGAGATTAGGGGGGAAATGTTGCTTATGTTACCCGCCGGGTCCCAAAGCATAAGTATGCAAAATTTGAATCGAATCGGACAAACGGTGTGGATTTGTATAGAGAACAGACAGACAGACAGACATTGAGTTTTATAGGTAAAGATACTGTCCCGGGACTGTATAAATAAGAAAAATTTGCACGTAATCGAGGGTTCTTCAGTACTCCAGACATTTTACAGTGAATTGAAAATTGCTAGAAAAGTTGAGAATAATCTACTAGATGCGCGAAATAAACGAGAAGATCGCCATTATGAAAATAACGATTGTTTACTGTGACAATTTGGCGATCCTACAGAAACCAGTGGCAATTCAGTGTGAGCAGCGACACTAAAGTAAGGGAGTACCTAACCGTTTATCGTTCAAAAATAAGTGCGTTTCCAGATAAGCGAATATTTTTAGACCAGTACGAAGTGTTCCACAAACGTGGGGTTAATGCAAAATATTCTGAATTAAAGAATTGTGCTAAAATTTAATTCGTGCCCTGTGACTTTCGTGATAAATAAAACGTTAAAGTGTTTGATGTGTCTCTCTATGTCATATACCGTAGCAACTAATATATCCGATTATTTATTTTGTAGTAGTATTAAAAAAACTATAATTCGTTACATTTAAAACAACGTAGAAACATTATTCTTCTCTCTTCGTGCCGTTTCCTCACATAGGTTGGCAGGCATCACGGCGATCTTCCTTTCGTATGCTGTGGCGCGAAATGATTTAATGAAACTGTACCCGAACCAGTCTTTTTAATTTTTTATCCAGGTGTTCCAGTTTTCTTCTCTTTATTGCAAACATTATTTCCAGACTTTTATTCAACCACCGTAGATTTTTTCATCCCGCCCGACCAGTCCAAGAAACTGAGTATCCGTATTTCCAGGGTATTCAGTCTTTTTCATTAGCCACTGATGCAGGGTCCAAGATTCCGTGCCATTTTATTTATGTATTTTATTTTAACTTTTGTTGACAAACTCAAAAAGATTTCACAAAACCAAAGCCAAAGAAACAGATATGAGACTTATAAAACTCTTCCAACCTTTGACACATGCATATAGCAAACATGTTAGGCATTAAATGATCACTTTAACGAGACTAATTTATTTAATTTTGTAACGAGATTGAAGAATCGGAAAATAATTACGCGTAATCGACGATTTTACAACACTCTACACCTTTTACACTAAAATTGGAAGATACTATAAGACTCTGGAATGATCCTCACGAATCTCAAAATGACTGGGATGTTCTCATAAGACGTCGAAACATCTGGAAAGCGGTGTCACCTACATAAAGGCTGGCGCGCGCACGGCAGAGCGAGTCTTATTTAACATTTGACTAACGCGTCATTACTAGCAACAAAACCGCAGCGAAAAACAGCGTGGCCGTCGCGTTGTAAACTGAGTGATAAATACGGGCGAGTCCCTACCGACAAGCGAGAAGTCTTTCTAGTGCGAACGTAAGCGATTTAAATAACGAGCGAAATTGAACAGAATATTGAGAAAGTGATCGATGCAATAGAAACAGCGTAATTAAAAGTGCGGACGAGTGACTAGAGATTATTAGTGCAAATTACGAAATTGGGTAATAGTGGATGAAATATTCTAGAGACATTTAATTGCTCTAAATTTAAGAGTAGTGCTAAAGTAGTGTCCAGTAACTTCACGTAATTAATTAAAGTATAAAAATATTGATTGTATTATTTGTATAAATCTGCTAATATTATTTGATTAATTACACCTAAATGTTTCGGAAATACCTTTCCATCGTCGGGGTGTTATATATATGTCAAAATATCAAAATAAATAATTATTCATAAATGGATATAATAAATGGAAAGGTACTTCCGAAACATTTAGGTCTAATTAATCAAATAATATAAGTAGATTTATACAAATAATACAATCAATATTTTTTTAAATGTCAATCTACAATGTTGCTGACTCAATTGAAAAAAAGAAAAAATAATTAAAGTTTCAATTGTTTTAGCATTTCAGTTACCTCCCGCAACCACGTCCTTGACAATATAAACATGTCAACATTTTATATATATATATATATATATATATGGATCTACATAAAACGTTTCCGTGTTTTCACCGGATGGACTGTGACCGACCGACATATGCGCATTCTAAGAGTCATTACTTATTGCAATTAGCTCCTACCCTCACCACAAACTCCATCAACCTAATCTTTGATGTGTTTATCTATAATTTAAAGTTCTTAAGTGTTAAATTTATTGTGTATTGTTCTTCTGTATTATATTTATTAAGTTGATATGTATAATTTTTGATGTGCTTTTATACCAGCATGCTTTTGCTGTCTAGGGACCTTTTTTTCATATTTTTTTTTATTATACTCGTATTTGTAATATATTGAACTATAATTTTTTAATAAAAAAAATAATAATAAGCTTGGCGGTATATAAATTATACAATATTATTATCTCCAATTTTTTTTTTATATTAAGGTTTAGTGAAAATTTATACTTATAAGTGCGTCCATTACTACATCGCATATATCTTTACAGTATAATTTTCTACGTGACAATGTTTGTCACTAACGCTACCAGATGGCTCAAATAATAAGGTATAAGATGCAAAAAAGCATAATTATCTATTTAATAACGTCCATCACTAGCGTTATCAAGACGCTACGCTATTCTAAGTAGCGCTGCAATCACAGCCTTAACTGGTGGCCAAAATATATACGTCATTATTGACGGGTCATAGCTAGTTATTAAATAGTCTGCCAATAAAACAAAAATATGTAATAAATATTATAAAATATTACGCTCATAAAAAAGAGAAAGATCATTAATTCTCCGAGCACCGTGACCGTCTTGGTTTTCTGTGGAAAATAACATTGCCATCCCGAGCGAATTCTTAACGGCGATAGTATCGCAACAAATTAATTGCATAAAGTGGAACAGAAAATAAAGAAAAGAAAGTTCAATGGAAATTTAGGTTAGAGATTCCACCACTTGTGGACCGAAACTACACTACAAATCTTTTGACGATGTTCTGCGTAAATATCTATAGACACTACATTTCTCGACTTATATACCAAATACTTTAAAATCATAGATTTTTTGCCGCAACTTTTCACATAAACCTCACAAGGCAAAAATCGGTTTACAAACTATCATTTCATACTTGTTCCATCTTGATCAGACTTACGATTCACAAGTCACGGCGTCCTGAAATTTACTGAGAGCGTGGAGTCGTACCGCTTACGTCACACTCGTCGTAAAAAAAATAGCCGTGGCTGATATAATTAACAATTTTCCACCCAAATTATGTACTTTCTGATATATAAATATTTAACCTAGTTATAATATAATTAACTAAGATATTCGATCATACTCCACACACCAAGAACCGATTTTAAAGAGGTATCGACGTGTAGGACATTTTTACCTTAGGGACTTAAAATAAGGTAAGATTGTTGAAGGTCTAATAGCAACATATTTACCTCTCAAGAGGGCGGGAAACACATTTTTTCCTTTATGAATGGGTGTAAAAAATGAGAACAAGGAATATTTTCACAAAGAAGCAACCTTTTCTACGACCGCATTATTTTCTGGGTCACCTTTTCTGTAATAGAACTAGGACCCCTAATTTGATATTTTCTTTGTGCTTGTAAGTAATATGGTGATTCACCAAGGCACCGTGTTAACTTTCAATGCAAAAAGCTTAGCTTTGGGACAATACGGAACAACCGGGGGTTTGTTTCATTTTCAAATGACCCGCAAGCGCGGTTTCACAGCAAATACTACCCAACTCTAACAAGACGAAGCCTTTGTCCATAAAAGCACAGTTTTTCATTTCAACCCTTAAAAATTAATCTGTACTTAAAAATTTTGATAAAATTGAATTTATTTTTAAAATACCACAGAGGAAAATATCGGGTCCCCAGAAAAATTTTGTCCTTTTTATATCAAAATAAAAACTCTCATACCTTTCACAAACGGCTGAATAATTTATTAATTTCATTATTAATAAAAAGAGAAAGCTTTCTACATATATAAAACCACCAAATTATTGAATACTCGTCATGTTTTGGGGCCAATGTTCATATGCTAAAATATAACGTTCACTGAAAATTAAAATTGAAAGGATAGACATTAACAACAATAAAAAATAGATATATGATAAAGATGACACATAACAAGATAATAGAACATAGGTGGGAGCATTTTCTCAATCCACCGTATTCACCAGACCTCTCGTTAATAGTTTTCTACTTGATTATGTCTCATAGACAGATAAACAAATGAAAGCTGTTAACAACCGTATGAGAGAGAATCATTTTAGTTATTTAAAAAAAGAAGAATTAGGTCCAATTCCTATTTAAGAATTCTGCTTGATTTTTTTATTTGTGTTTGATGCCACACAATAAACACGCAAGAATAGTTTATTTTTGGTCAGCCATATGAACAAACTGCAGACTGATATAAACTGCTTAAAATATGCTTATTGAGTAGCTCAACGAATGGTAACCATGGTATATTATTTGTTTATTTCATTTTATTTATTCTAATACGAGGTAAAATATTCAATTTTGGTTCAATCTTACTAGAAGAATTTGTGTTGAGAAAGACATGCTTTATAGTTAGTTGCACATTTTAGACTTTCTCACAATAGCATAAATGCAGTAATTACAAAAGACATAAATGTTTTTTAGTTTTGTGTCTGCCCATATTTCAAATCCAGGATTTTATTTAGTATTTTATATTTTTGATGTAATTATCACCAGATTTTATGGGTTTAAACTTTGTTGAATATGATCAAAGTTTTATGTCCAAAGTAGTTGAAATTTTAATTTTTAATGTTTTTTTAATTTAATTTAATAATGTTTGTTTATTCATGTAGCAATTTGCATCTTGGTTATTAAAAATTATTTATTTTTATGTTTATATGTGTAGTTTAGAGTAGGTAGTATCGAAGACAAAAGACTTTATTGAATATTTGGTCTGTTTTTTTTTCGAATAACTTTTATAATATTTTCAGAGTTGCGATAAATAGTTTGAGTGCATTCATTATTGTTCCTCCCCATTGCAATTATACCATGTTCTATGATCGCTTTGTAATAACTATTATAAAAAAAGTTTCATAAAAAATCAAAAAACTTTAATATATCGGAAAGATTTTTTTTGGGACCAAATGTTCGTACACTTGCTAAACAAAGTGTAAGAGATGCAGGAAAATAGACTGAACTGGTGTAAATCCACGGGAATACATAGTTATGGGTAGACGATGTACGGCCAAGCGAGAACAGCGATATAAGGGTTGTTTATTTCCGCACAGCACATGCCAACATACGTCAAGACGTCACTTGAGAAGTTATGATGCGGTGCGGAGTGTGGGGTGGGAGCTCTAGGAAAGGAAGATATGTACATAACTCGGCCAGTTAGAGATTGTCACAAATCACAGGAAAGCCATTATCAAGCAACATTTCACAACCGAATGGTGGTCTTGGGCCTTCCATTCAGAAGACTATTACGGTATTTAATAGATTATTGCAGGCAACTGCTCAGGAACACGTTATAAAACCAGCGCATTACTCGGTTATATGATTAGTAAACGAAATTTTAATAGGAAAAAAATGTACTTCCTACAATATTTACGCTAATATTGTAGGAAGTACATTTTTATATATTTTCCTAAATTCGAGTTTAAATGTATGCTAAGCGTTTTTAACTAAAAGAAATTACATGTATCTATTACTACTCTATTTTTCCTTCGCTTACCGTACGTTTACTTACGTTTACGTTTAAAAAAATACATGTATCTATTGTTACTCTATTTCTCATTCGTTTACGGAAAACTATATTATCCATTAAGAAACTTTCGTTTCTATACTATGGTTTTCCGCGTTATACGTCTGCTTTAGAATAAGTCCAATTTTATGTATGTCTTATTTGGAAACAAAAAATTTTATTTTGTATACGACTATTGTTTGGAATACGACTGTTTGGAATAAAGCCCAAACAAGACGTAAAAGTATTTCTTGGAATTATAAGACCAAAAAACAATATCACACATTAAAGAGTTAAGATTATTATTATGGTAGTTATACATAGACGGACTGAATCCGCCCTATACCTCCGCGGGTACAGGTCGTTCTCCTAATGACGTTGAATACGACTTCAACGAAACGTTGAGAATCGGTTCGTATAAAATATCCGTAACCATTTAGAGTTAAATATCACACATATTGGAATAAAGCCCAAACAAGAAGTAGGAGTATTTCCTGGAATTATAAGATAAAAAAACAATATTATACAAATCCAAGATCATCCTGATGAGAAGGCAGAATCAAAGTTCTTTGAACAGATTTTTTAATAAACGTCGAACCTGGTGATCCTCAACCAGGTCCAAGTAGGGAAAAGAGAAAATTAAGGCTTGTTTAATTTTCATTAACTCATCTTATTGTTTTTCATTTACATATTTAAGTATTAATCAGTGTTAAAATTATTTATACAATAGCATTAATGTATTCAACGCCCATAACAAACGGATTATTTTTCATGGTAACAGGTTAACCATTATTTATAATTCTTTTGGGAAAAATCCGATTAGTATTATGGATCTGGAAGGAACCAAAGGACCAAGGATCTGGAACGGATAAATGACCTATACCGAGGTACCACTGTAAAATAAAACTACTGAAAATTAACCGCTGCAACAAACTTCATTCAGAAAGTTTGCAAAGATATAAAATAACAGATTATTTTATATCTTTGCAAACACTAAAATAATTATTTTCTCACGTAAATTAGTTTTTATCTGATCTACATTTTATTGTTAATAAATGCACTTCCACAAACAATATTATATTTACAATTTTTAATCAAAAGTCACTTAAATTCGCATTATGAACTAAATCGCTGGTACATCGCTAGGATTTATATAACCCGGCTTTGCTATTGACGTGTTCTATTACATTTATAATTAAACCAGGTGTATCAAAGTGTATTATAATAATAATTGATAGTCAACATAGTGCAATTTTTGCGAAAATTTCACCCCAAGGGCCCTTTATATACATTTTTAGACTTGAAGGAGATTAAGAGATTTTTGGCTCCAGAAAATCTCCCTAATGAGAATGTGCGAAATTTACCTCCGATAAAATTATTTGGAGGTTCTCACAAACTCTTAGCTATCGTAGTCTTCAACTAAGAGAGACGCCGTATCGCGCTTCACACCACATCAAATGCTTATTACCACTACAATGGACATCGCAATTTTCTAGAAGCAGATTAAACGGTTGAGATCAAAATGTGAATACTTGTACACAGTATTGAGATTTACGTAATCTCTGAGATTAATCTCGTCTTGTCACATCTCGTGGACAAGGGCTTTTACGGCACAGTCTGTAGTCTTTATATGACATTACATACTTTTCCACGCTAGCCAGCCAACAATATTGTCATGGGATCTTGGCGATGGGGGACAATGAAACCTCGATGTTAATTTAAGTTTCATTTATTCACTTGGCACGAATTTAACTGGATATCTATCAATTCACAATTATTTTTATACAATTTAAATAGTTAATTCACAATAATTTTGCACTCGCCACTCGAGATCAATTCACAAATACATAAGTAGGTACGCTTCTATTCCGCTTTACTTTTGTCTTTCGTTTCGTTTCTTCGTCGTCTTTATTTGTTTATAGTCAATCGCGCGGGTTCACTATGACATCGCGTTCTGTTACAATATGGCAATGTCCATGCAGCGGGCCTGTCATCTCTGATTTAGATAAGTTTCGTGAAACATCTAGAATAATGACTGACTTCTCCACATTTCTAGCGATTTCCAATTTTTATTTTACTTTATTTTTTAACAAACACGCCGTCAACAGGTCATTATTGACCTAATAGATGGTCCTACAGTGATATTGGAGTACAAAGTATAAATATATATTTTATGAAAATTTTGAATACGATACAATTACACAATACACTTTTTATGGTAAATTAATAATAAATAATGTCTTAATTCAATTTATTGTAAAACGTGTAAAGTGCTGTACAATCCTCGATTACGTTCAATTCTTTTTACTTCTACCATCTCGTGATAAAACGTGAAACGGAGACTAAAAAAAATATATTAAATTAACAAAGAGATCGGTGTCTCACCCACAACAAGCTATCGTATATAAAATATATTTTATCTGAAATACATTTTTTTTAACAAAACGTGACTGTAAAAACTGAATTCCTGAGGTGGAGCAAGAGGCTCCGTTAGTAGCTGCAGTGGAAACTGTAACAACCTGAATCCCGAAAGTACACCCCTAACAAGAGACAGTCGAATTCGAATGCCTGCCAGACCTCAAAGGAGAGTTTACCCGACCTGGAGCCGCACAAACTGCATAACCAAATACATTTTCACCATACATTTGCGAGTAAATATGCATAAAATCAATCGAGCAGAATATATCAGTGACAGAATATATGCTGCTGTTCCTCTCACAGCGTTTTGACTATCGATCCATCTGTCGGGTTTAATTTATAAATATATAAGCCATTCGCATAGAAGAGCCAAATTGAATTTAAATATGACACGTAAGCAGTATGAAAAATGAACATCGAAAACTAATATAACCATGGGATCGTGGCTGTGTGGAAATACTGGAAATTATATGCGTTTTTTTTTACACTTAAAAGGGAGACAGCCAAGAGTATGCCAACTACAGAGGATTCACCTCGCTGAGTCAGCCAGATAAAATATTTGCTCGCATTCTGGAGAGAAAATGTCGCAGAATAACGGTCTATGGATCCCATTTAAATAAATATTTAAATGGGATCCATAGACCTGGAGAAAGTACATGACTTGGTACGGCGCGAAATTTTGTGGACAGTGCTGGACAAATACGCAATAGAAAGACACCTTCTCAAGGCAATTCAATACTTGTACAAGGAAATGGGACCCACCAAAATTCCATGTTGGAATTGAATTGAGACAAGGTTTCTAACTTTCGCCAATCCTGTTCACCCTTTATATAGACAGGATAAGCCGGAAAAACCAAACAGCAAGGGCTGTGAAAGTTGGAGATATGGAAATAGATTTTTTACTCTTTGCGAGGCTGGCGCCCACACAAGAGTGGATAAATTTCTGTAATGAAGAGTGTTCTTGTTGTGAGTGTTGGAGTTGGGATGAAGATTCGTACCACCAAAACAGAGGTTATGGTCGCAGGGAGAAACCAAGAGCAGTGCTCGATCCGCCTACAAGGGATCCAGCTGAAGCAAGTCGAAAAATTCAAATACCTTGAGGGGGAATTTTCTAGCGACATGACATAGGAAAACGAAATAGATAGAAGAATCAGAGCTACAACCGGCGTTCTACTTCTCTATATAGTGCGGTGATAATAAAATCCGAGCTTAGTGTCAAGACAAAACTGACTTTTTTCAAATCTGTGTACAGGCCCACCCTAATATATGACCATAAAATTTGGATCCTGACAGAGAAGATGAGAGCAATGATCCAGGCTACCAAGACGAGTTTTCTAAGAGGGGTAGCAGGAGTCATAACTGACATAAGGCATACACTCAGCATGGAGCCCCTACTCCTACACATAGAAAAATCGCAAATAAGGTGACATTGACATGTGCTAAGAATGCCAGACGAACGAATACAACAAAATAATGTGTATGAAAATAGAATGTGTCTAGACCGGTTGACTCATGCGGAAGCAGCGCAAGACAGGGAAATATCGAAGCACCTTCTCGAGTTTTTGTGTAATAAATTATCATCATTTTCATTCGACAAGGGAATAAAAATGATGATGATTTATTACACAGACAAGTCACTAGACACAAATTTTATCAGATTACTGTTCTTTAATCACACTAAATCTCGCACTAGTCATTTTAAAATCTTCTACTCGTGTCTAGAAATTCCGATTCAGGTTTTTTTATCACTATGATACTATGGAACACTTTTCAAACGATATCGGTAAAGCTCACAGTGATGATCATCATGACCAAAGAGAAGAAGGCGTGTAGGACGACTCAGATGATCACGGAGAAGACAGATGGAAGATTCTAAAAGAGGTGAAATGAAAAATATAAATAGTTTGTATTGGCCCAGAGTCTAGCCGCACGCACCGACATCCGGCACTCACCAGTCAGGGCTCGGTGCGGTTAACATGATCCCGGCCGCCTATGGGTGCCACCACCCTGTCGCCGGCCGCCGTAGTAATATCAAGTGAAATTCCTGTACCCAACCACCATCTGTATGATGTTACAGTAAATAACATCAATTAAACCGCGAGTATCACTTGCGCCCTGTATCCATCCGCTCATTCCTGCCTCTGCTTATTTATCTCAAATATATCACAGACGTGACACTCGCGCAATACACGTCACGTGCCGACACGAGAAGGTACTTTTCGATGGGTGGGCATTCTCTCCGAAACACCAACATACTAACGTAGATGCGAAATACCACGTAAAACAACAATGGTAACAATGACATTGAAAACATATAGACATTAAAAAGGTTTTTCTTTATGAAATGTGTATTTCTTTAGAAATTTTAATATTAAAAAAAATGAAGTGCTATGTAACTTTATAATAGTGTTGATAAATAAAACATTCCCGTCGACGTCCTACATTCCAAATTTAAATAAGAAATCACACACTTCCAGTCGTAATAATTTCATTTATATCTGGCAATGTGTCCATTACACAAATGGTTATATCCCTGTTTATCAAGATTTCCAAGAAAAATGGCGGTCGGGAAATAAGGACGAAATAGCCGCCTTACATTTTCCATGATATCTTTTCAGTCGTTTTAAGAACGAAATATATACGAGATAGGAGTGCTTACCATAATGTTATACAGTCCGTTTTTCGTACCTTTAACATCTGTAGGAGCTCCGCCCCTTGCAGCTCCGCACCCCAACATCGTTCTGTCATCGAATATGAACCTGTATTAGATTTCTCTTCGCGATCTCGTGCCTTACTTAGGGCGACGAGTAGCGATGATTGAGCAACCATTAGAAAAGTATGCCTCGATAGCCAACGCGCGCTCCACCTTCGTTCACTCCACGATGCCGGCTAAAACAAGTGGAGCTACAACTTTATTCCCCGCCCTCTCGAATGCCTTTACACTCACTCTCTTTGGAGCAACCATCGATTTAGGATACCTAATTCAATTAAGTAAGCTTCAACTGACCAAGAGGCCTTACCTTGTTAATTCAAAAAAACACCCAAAAACAAGTTTGACTAAATCACATAGCTATGTTGTGGCTTCACCGAAAGTCAGAACCCTCGGTGTAAGAAGCCAGTTTATATACAACCAATAAAAAATATTTTTCTATCTACCGTTTTAGAGACGTAACCCGCCTCTTCGTCAGAACAACCACTTCACTATCATGTAAATATCACTACACACTATAACCATTGTATTATTTACACACCGTCACCTTCACAAAATTCTCTTCACATGCGTGTTACTTTAATTAAAGGCTAATATGCACAAGTTTCTTATCAAAAAGAATTAAAAATTTGAAAAGAGGATAAGTGAGACAAGGTTGGGTCTTGTATTGGTATTGACAAATCTTGGGTTTTATCTGATAATTTTAAATCAAACGGAGAAGAGTATTTTGTGAAGGTGTTGGTTATGTAAATAATACTATGGTTGTGGTGTGTTTACTTTATTTACATACTAGTGTAGTGGTTGTCCTGAAGAAGAGATGGGTTACGTCTCGAAACCAGTAGACAAAAAAGTAATTTTTAGTGGTTATATACTACATGATAACACATGTTAGATCAAGAATAATGCTGTCTGGATTCCCGCATTTGAAAAATTATCATTAGTGCACAAATATAATTTGTTCCCAAGAATATCACATTTATATCAAGTTGTAAATCTATCCCCATTCTTATGTGTATTACTTGTCATCAGTGTTTGAACAGAAGTGTTTCTTAAAATCGTGCAGAAATACAAATACCTTAATTAGTTCTTAAAATTATATAGCATCTCTTTTCAATACTTTTCAATATTTAAATTGATAATGCACTCACAAGGCGAAACGCGACTCAGAAAATTAAAAAGGCAATTGTTTTTATTTCCATTCCTGTGATTATGGAGTTCTACAAACTTGCCTTTGAAACAATAAAAATATAAACAACATTTTTTTAAATGTCTGACCACAAAGATAATACTTCAAATATTAAAAATATTAATAATAAAATGTATCTTTATTAACAAATAAAATATATATTTTTTAATCTCACCAGAACAAATAATATCATTTACTGTTCTTCTATTATCAATTATGAGAAAAGCTATTCGATTTCATATAGAAATTCCTGGCATCACGAACAAGAAATAATAGAGATAACAAATGGAGAGTCTTCAAAGAGATATCTATAGATTTTTTTTACAAAGCGCTATTTTATTTTTCAACGAAAAAAATAACAATTGTCAGTTCGCCTTTAACGCCGAATCGCTCTTATTATTTGAGATTTTATATTATATGGTTATTTTTGAAGCAATTTTATTTACAGAATAATTTAAGATTGATAATATCGATATAAACTTAAACATAACGATAGTTCGCAACAAACTGGTAAGATAATAACGAATTCTCGATGAAAAAATTGTATTGTGAGTTTTCAAAAGATAAAGTAACAAATAATTAATTTATATCTGAGTAGTTCTATACTTTGAAATACAAAGAAAAATTACGAAAATACAAAAAAGAAATGGAGGAATTTCTTTATTACACACTGAACTGAATATCTTTGGACCTAAAACCAAATTAATTAATCAATTAGAAAGACATACAAAAAAATCAAATCCATGAAAAAATATTTGGCTGCTACCGGGATTCGAACCACGGATCTCCTCCTTTCCGGGGCAGGCGCGTTATACAATGACGCTATAGAAGCCTTGTATATTTCCGTGAATATATCGACCTTATCTGTAAGTCTCATTTATTAATTGATTGCCAAATGAACGAAATGGCAAAACAGATTAATATGTACAGAATCCCTCGTAATATGTCAATGACGACAATAACATTGAAACCCCAGAAACCTTCCAGTACATTCTGAAACACACTACTACACTTTAGGGTGGTCTACTACACCCGGGAAATGCCTGGAATAACCGAGAAGCGATGAGAACCTTCACCTAAACACTAGATCTAATCTAAAACGTTCTAAAAATACCAGCATTTGTACATACCAGTATTAATACGGAACTACGCCGAGGCGTAGAGTGTCGTATTTTGACAGTTCGGCAGTTTGACAGAAATCAGCCGCGAGCTGTGAGGCGATAGCCAGGGTGGCCAGTCGTGAGATAATCGAAGCGATAAATAAAGCGTAATAATCGAGCTGGAGAAATAAACCAGTACGACATTTATGTGCGAGAATTGAGTATTCTAAGAGCGATAAATAAGTGTTATCCAGAGATAATAACGAGTTCATATACGAGTGGTATACTGCGAAATAGTGTAGATTAAAGAATAGCGTTCATTTTAATTCATATTAAGTGCCTTTGTACATTAAATAATTAATAAATCATTATTTAATAAATCGCTAAATTATTTCTAGTATTTTCATTCCTTCCTCCCTTGCCAACTCCACGTTACAATATGTAAAAATGCATTGTCATTGACATTTAATCGATGTGCGAAATTTCTGCTCGATTGAATTACGAGATGTGTGTTAATTTTCACATCGAAGATATTTCCATAAGAAATCAAGACATTGGACGTCTTGATTTATTATGGAAATAATATAAAGGACGGTGAACTTAATAAAAAAGATTTAAAAATCGTCTTCACAAATCAAATAAATTGCGAACAATAAATATATATCGCTTCAACATTTGACTATTTTCAAACTAAACCGAACGCTTTTTCAATGAAAATAGACTAGCTTGCTGGTCTCTCGAATAAGGCTTGAACCACCGATCGCTGCTTTACTAGGCGAGAGTGATAACCACAAGACCTTTAAGCCACTCTTGTATTGATGTACAAATATATTAAATCTATTCAAAAGTAGCACGTGTTGAGTTAAAATTGTAGATCGCAATGATCGGCTGAGAAATTGAATAGATTCGAGTATCTATTACTTCCTCTAACAAGACGATACAAATAAAGTAACGTTCCAATTCAGCTTTCGCAAAGGGAAGAAAATTTTCGCGAAGTCTTTTTTAAATAAAATGTCTTTTTAAAATTGAAGTACCTTAAAAGAGCTGTGTGCAACCAATCGAAGCGCGGCAAAGCCATCAGTTTATTTTTGGCAACGAGCCAATCACGTCACAGAGTGATTGCTGTAAAATATTGTAGGGAAATCGTTCCAATTTTAAATCCCCAGCGCGGTGCATCAGCTGCATTGAATGCATTTCAGAAAAGTGACGTTGAAATAATGATTTTCATTTATTTTAGTCATATTTATTCAAATCACAGTAGCCAAAGATAGTTTTTGTTTATTTTAATTACTGAATATGAAAATTTTAAAGATGATATTTTATGAATTTACATAAATAGTTTCAATGTTTTTAAAGCTATTGTTTAATAAAATATATAGGTATTATTATATGTATAACAGTATCATTTGGTGGCTAAAAAATTGCTTCAAAGACTCCTTGATAATGTTATGTTACAAGGTAAGAAGATAAACGTAGTAAAGAGTGCGTGGAATTCAAAATCAACGAAGGCTTATTACGTAACTTGCAACAATAATTTAATGCGACTATAAAGTTAATAGAATTTCACTAAGCAAACTAAGTTTAATAGAATTTCACTTTTAAACTGATCCAAAGTCATGAAAAATACATCAGATTAACGTAAATATAATATTTTTTCAATTGTTTGAGCAACTTTGTAGATTGACATTTTAATAGAAGTGAGATAGAGCGCAAATCAGTATTGTAAAATTCGGTGTAAAATAAATTTGGAAATATTATTAATCGAACAAGGAATTTAAACTTTAAAGTTTATTAACTACTAGCTGTAACCCGTCAAAAATTACGGTACTTTTACATGTCGGTTCTTACAGAATAAGTATTTATTATTTTATGAAAAAAAAATTCTATAAAGAATTTACGACGGTCGGACGTAACTTCTTATTATTGATATTTTATTAGTGTAAATGGTAACATGAGTGTCTGTCTATTCACGTGAAATATGAAATAGACCTTTGCAATGTATCATAATGAATTAAAAATAAATGTTAATATGGCGTGTTCGAGATTTATAAAACGAGTTTTGCAGATTCTTCTATATTAAATCAATTTACTTGTGGATTATAACTTGTATTGGCATTCAAAATATTTAAATGCAATAGACGTGGTAAACCGCTTTAACATTATTCGTTTATGAAGTTTCAGTGGACACCGCAGCCTTCGGTTGTTCATACAGCCTGACTCTATTCCTACCATTCCTCTTTTATTTATTCCCTATGGTCGGGAAGCCCCAGGAATCCCTTCCGTTCTCAAAGAAACATCCAATAGTCGCCGATAGTGGAATCTAGAGAACTTATAGCTGAGCATTAAATTCCTTTTTGGCTGAATTTGGAACGGTTGAAATTTCCAATATTATATCTGGCAAGCCGTTGCTTTGACAAATACGTCTGTAGTGTATCGATTAAGGAAATTTGCAGTACATTTTTCATAATTTTTTCACCGTTGTGGTCATAGTTTTCTTCCAATGCTTTAGGCGTGATTGAAAATGAAGTATTTTCAGTAGTATTTCTCCCTTATCTGTCAGTGAAATAACACGTATAGCAATTTTTGACTAATGTTTGGATGACTGTGACACTGTACAATTTTAAAGTCGAATATTACCATTTATACAGTGGCAAAGAAATTAAGTTAAACGAACATTACCATATCATTTTTTTTTTATTTTAGTATGTGTATGTATGTATAAAATTATCAACAAGAAGTTAGACTTTTGTATTTTGTTGCTATATCAAGTATGACAAAGATATAGCTGCAATTTGAACACACATTCTCCTCAATTACAAATATGATCTCTTAATACTGAATGTGCAGGGGAAGACAGAAGGTGACATGAATTTATTTTTATAGAAAACAAATATTTTGATATCTTAATTTTGTATGATAAATAAAATTCCCATTGTATTTAAAATAACTTTGTGACATGCTTTTATTCCATTCATGGACATAAAAAATATATTTTCTCAACCAAAAACTTGAAAAACAAAAGTTAATTGATTGAACTTACTTAAAAAATCCAACCCATAAAAACCAAGTTTTTATTATACTCCATTTCTTATTAATCAGGTTCGTGCCTACTGCACGCGTCGGGGTTATTACTCATTTGTATTGATTCCAATCGAAAAAAAACATAAAAATTTGGAAAAATCCAAAATTCTACTACAATTATTAAAAAAAATTTAACTAAAATTTGTTAGATCATTTTTATCGCTGCCACGAATCTACCTGCAAAGTGTCAGCTAGACTGGATCACGGGAAAAGGGTTAAAAATCAATCCAAAATTTTTCCGGCAGACAACAAACGGCATTACGAGTTAAAAGAAAGGGAGTAAAAAAGTCGAAGCCTTGACTTTTTAGTCACTAGGCAAGCGTATTACATGAATCCCTACAATCAAAGCTAGAATTTGGCGCCACCTCACCCACTCAACCCTAACAAACTGGACTGCATAAAATCACAATTTTCAAATCAAACTGTAACTGTACTGTTTTCGTATGTATTTCTTCCAGCCAGCCTCATATAAATCCTGATTCAAATAAAAAGAACCAATTTAAGATTTCCGATATCTAATGTGCAATTTCCGATACAAACATACAATAAATGATGATGTTTAAAGCCGCTCCTTAGAATTCCACAGGCGTCCGGTAAATAAAATCGCGATTAATTGACCTCCCCTGCGAAATGAATTTCCTTTGGGGGAGGGATGAAAGTTGTATTCTGAAAAAGGGGGTAATGAACAGGCGGCAGGGGTAACCAAGTGAGGTAAGGTTACTTTATTACGGCCATAAAAATATATCGAGCGGTCTACGGACTCCGCTTTCAAACCTAAGAACCTCCAACTAGAAAATTGAATATAATTGTACATTTATAATAGTTTATTTTATATCACTTTATTTTGTAAAATCCTCTATAATAACATTTTAAAAATACCTTGAAACTCGTTACACATTTCTCCTGTTTTAAGTATATACTTAAAACTTATCTAAAATTGATCTCTTTCTTTGCAGCTGGCTTATATAATATTATATGACTGCAATGTGCAAGCCTACCATTTGGTGGATGCATAAATCCTGGGGCGGTGACCAATCAGTCATCGTCAGAATGATACTTGAGCGCCATGTTCATCTGACTTAGCCAACTAAAGTAAATGCGTTTAAGAATTACAAAACTGAGTCATGCACGTCAGTTGTGATTTTCTGAACTTTCTTAAAGTTAATACACATGTATATCTTTTTTCAATCAATTTAGACGAATCGCTTATAAATACACACATAAAATCCCTGAATATAATTTTGTCGTAAAAATATACAGTAACCACCGCGACTTAAACCCAGTTTATCTTGCCAGAAAAATAATTGAACAATTACGCTTTGTTAAAGAACTATGTTCTTAAATGACAACATCAAATATGATAAGATAATAAAACAATGGCATTTTTTTCCTCCTCTTCTTTTATCTCACTAGTTTATACAAAAATCTGTATTTTTTTTCCTATAATACAGGGTATTTATTCTAGAGACAGTAGTCATTGAGGGACAAATAGTCATCCGAAATTCAACGGTTTAGAAGATAAAATGTGTTAAAAAAAGATTCTATCGGCGGTGTAAACATATTTTTCATAGCTCCCTTATTCTGCGTATATCTTTTTTATGAGAAATAATTCTTCATTTTTTATATAAAAATATATATATAAATAATAAATAAAAGATTTATTGAATAACTTTTTGGTAATATTTAACGTATGGGCTCCGTTTGAATAACTGCCTGTATAATAACCAAGTGCGTACCAGTTAGTACATCAGAGCATGCGTTGAACGTAAATAAAAATTTGTAAATAAATTAATCTGACAGAATATTTTAATATATTTAAATGGAAGATGAAAATAATTATTTTAGTAGGAATATTACGAGCTATATATATTGTCAGGAGACTGTTAAAATAGAAGAAATTACAAAAATTCAGGTTTCCCAGCACCCCGGACGTTTTACAGTATGTTGGAAATTGCTAGAAGGGTTTAAAATAAACAGTGGAAACGGAGTCGCGATTTTCGAAATGTCTGAACCCGAAACTGTATATAAGCAGAACGACGCCAATGCACCACATGGTATATTTTTTATTTTGACAGTTAGGCGAGACCACAAAAGTGAAACGGCGTCTAGTGCGAATTATATGCGACTATCGAAAATAGATTACGAGAGTACTTATCGGCCTTTTATAGTGAATAAGTGCGACATACGAATATTCTGGAAAGCTTAATAAAGTGTCCCACAGGTAAGCGAAAGTCTTTCTGTAGTGAAAATTATTGAAAATTTCTTATATGCGATTACAATCAAGTTTGTGTCCAGTGACTTTGTGCGTAAAATATTTTATTTCGTAAAAATCCTAATTAAGTACAGCTTATTGCTGATCGCAAGTTGTTGATAATTGCGTATGCACATGCATATGTTTTCGGAATTATTATTAATACTCAAATGTGAAAAATAAAAATTAATATGTTTATGTAACTTTTTACCATTCGAATATTCTCATTCATTACTCTATAGAATACCATAAAATTTATACAAAATTACAGTTGTGTTATTCGTAATAATTCTCATGTAACAGGCAGAAATTCGTCGAATTAATTTTTAATTAGAGCGTAATTTATTCATGGTCTGAACATTCAAAATTCCACATGATTCGGATAATCATCCCTCAATGATTAGCTGCAATAGAGAGAGTATCACGATATCCTCATTTGTGGATAAATAATCTCCCTTAATAAAGCATTTACCGGGAAGTAAATGCTTCATCTTTATTAATTATTTCAATTTGTTAAGAGATAAGTCCTTCGATTAAATTAATTGTATGGTCCCGACAATAATTGTTAATGTAATCAAAAAGTAAAATATTATTATAAAAATCAACCCATATTAAATACTTGTATTTTACCCATTCTTATATGTGATGGTCGCCAAGTTATAGGATAGCATTAGAAGACAAAGATTAAAAAAAGAGAATATAATTTTATCACCAGAATTTTCAAGAATAGAAAAAACACTTTATCTCACAGAAAATCATGAAAAATGGATAACACTAAAATATTATATACAGCGTCACATGTATATAACATTTTAGCATAGCTAGTAGCAAAAACTTCGGAATCTTACTCACTCAATTTTGAATAGAAAATTTTCATTACACTTTGGGTGAAATGTCAACAGTTAAGGAGTTAATTTTGCATTTTTTTTTCAATATTTCTGACCAATTTTTATGTAAAACGTTGGAGTATCATGCATATTAAAAGTTCATTCGATCTTATACGAGTTAAATACAGCGTAATATAACAGAGGTCGACTTTTATTATATTTATATAAAAAAATATATTCAAACGCAAAGATTGAAAATCTCAGCACACTAAAGTCTGCCATGCTCGCGAGATGGGGTTATATGGCGTGATCTGCAAAAATATTTATAGCAGGTGTTTTTGATACGATACCAAAATATTTATTGTTTCTATTTTATTTATTGAAGGAGTCATGCTCCACTTCCGTTTGTTTTCCCAACAAATGTCACAACGTTTCATTTTTTTTATTTCCGTTTCGTAGCCGTGGCGCTATATGAATTATTCACATCCAAAGATTTATTTATATATTTTTTAAGACAGTTTTATATTTATTTACATATTTAATAAATATCAGAATATTTAGTTAATATTAGAAATGAGAGAAATTGTTTCGTCTGGCCATCAAATTTAACAAGTTTATATTAAATTTATTGCATTTTCAGATTTTATTTTATGTTGTGTTTTCGCTATATATGAGTAATTGTAACAAAATATATTATCATCACTACTAGGTTCCAAAACTTTCTAGTGTGGTGAGAACCATGGTATACGAAGGCTGTATGATAAGTACACATTTTAGGGAAGGGAACGCGTTTTTAATTTTTAAATATTTCTCAACGAAGTTTCCTTTCAACTCGATACACTTAGTCCAGCAATATTTAAACTTTTTAGACATCTAAAAATATTTTTTTTGCAATAAGCCATATAAAAAATATTATTTTTGCAATAAGCTATCTAAAACATAATATTTTTCGAATTTAGTGAAATAGTCCTCCGTTTCAGTTAAGACTTCTTTTTTACATGCTTTCCACCAGGCTATTTTTTAATGTTAGGAAACAAAAGGAAATCGCATGGAGTCAAATCTGAAGAATAGGTTAGATAAGGCAGAGATATGAATAGCGTGATTTCATCACTAACTTTAACACAACTCACGGCGAGTGAGCTTATGCATTGTCATGTTGAAAAGCACTTTTTTCTTCGCAAAACTGTGACAGTTTTTTTTGTTAATTCAGCAATCAAATCAATAAATCAGCATAGTACTAAAATACAAAGTATTCAACCTATTATCATACCATTTTACAGCATCACACTCTATCTTGCGCGTTCATTTTTATATATTTTTTCATATACGATTGCTTAGGCCTATAACAGAACTATCTTCCATCATGTCTTTCTGATCATGCCAGATCTTTTATAGACACCAATTTTTCCTGTCGACTTCTTTTTTTTAATCTTCCTCTTCCTTAGTCTGTCTGCGTTTATTGCTGGACATAAGCCTCCTCGTTATTTTCCACGACCCATAGTTCTTTACCGTTCTCCTCTAAACCAAACTGGTATTCTCAATATCGTCAGTCCGACACAGTTGTGATTGATTTCTACTTTTTTCGTTTAGCCATGGATATCACCATGCAGAATTTCACCTTCCAAAAGATCATCGGTTAGTGTTGCCATGTACCCTGCGTAGCCCAAGTTCTGATTCGTAACAGTTCATACAATGTCGGTAACTTTGATTTTCTTCTAATCCTCTCTTTTTTTACATCTAATCTTTTACATCTCTTAACTGGTAAGTTATTTGAATGCTTAACCCAATCTTCTTTTCCGCTCGTTTGACTTTCCCAACCTTGCTTTAAAATTTGCCTTCAACACTCGCCTCATATATTTTCATAACCATCTTCTCCTCACTCATACGTAGTATTATGCCACGTCATCTTCTGTACGGAATAATATTTTTGAAAATTGCTTACCTCTGCTGAATATCATATATCGCAGAGCAAAGTCATTTTCCAGATAAGTAAGTAATGTAAAATACTGAATTCGTAAAAATTCTTTACGTGTGAACGACCATGGTTGAAACTAACGAAAAACAGGTGGAGTATGTATATAAAATGTTCAATTAATTCAAGTTCTATTAACACAAATATTTTTTGATATCATTTCACATGAAGTGCTCGTTGGTCTAGTGGTTCAGTCACTAGCCGATTGATCCAGTGGTCTGGGGTTCGAGTTTTGTTCCAAAAAAACCACAAAGTTAGTCCTATTTTCATAGCATGCTTTGTTTAAAAATAGTACGAATTGATGTGTTACGTATACCGTTCGCTTATATTTTTAAATGTATTTAATATACTATCTCACACATATGGAAATAAAAACACTTGTTTTTTTAAGTTCTGTCTTTTTAATTTTCTGAGACGCGTTTCGCCTCATGAGGGCATTTTCAATCTAAATATTTTACATTCAACAAATTGTATATTTAGATTGATAATGCCCTCATAAGGCGAATGCGTCTCAGAAAATTTAAAAGGTAGGACTTAAAAAACAAGTGTTTTTATTTCCGTATGTATAAATGTTCTATAAACTCCTCTAAAACAATAAATTTACTCTCATCACGTTTTACGTATTGAGAAGTTCGTGTATATAATATATAAAAAATACAGAGTTGTACCTACTACTACAACTGTTTAATGAACAGCTGCCATTTTTAAGAGCCAACGGAATTTTTTTTTTTTTTTATTGATATAATTGATCATTTACAACAACAGAAATCCGCAAGAATGACTTCTTAGTGATTTTTTTTTTGTTAACAAGGTAAAATAACAAAGAAATATAAGTTTATATACATAAAGAAAAAGGAATCAAATTGAAATGATTAATAAGAATGTAAGTACTTTGTTTACACCACTAATTTGTTGAAAATGCCAACATGTTTCAAAAGCATCCTGTTGAAGAGATTATTGGCATCGAAACATGTTGGTATTTTCAACAAATTAGTGGTGTAAACAACGTATTTTCTAAACAAGATGTATTATGGATGTCTCGTAGGGACGAAACTATTTTTTCTGTGGCAAAGTATGTGGAAGTCTTTTTTGGTGTTCATAGGCTATCGTAGGACTGGCTAAAGTGATCACTTTATACAATATAACGTTCACAATCCACCCATTATAGACTACCACATATATCAAATTTTCGTAAGTTGTATATATGCTAAACGCTTCAAAAAGTATTTTCTTATTAAATATACTAATAATGTCAGCAAAAAACCACTGCATTTATTGAAGAAGATATTGTTTTACTAAAAAAAATTATAAATTTGCATTTGAGATTTTTTTTTAATTGCACCAGGAATGTCCTTTTAAAATTTGATTATTTTGGCATACCTTTTTTATATTACAGTAGGCACCTGTTATTTGAATTACGAGAAGTAAAAATTGTAAGCTCCATTATCTAAGAATGCATATATTGGAAAGGTGGTAGTTGCTTGGGGGTATGATATTTTCAAACCAAACTAAGATGACCGTATTTAATGTTTTTTTGCAAGTTTATAGTTAGGTTTATAGACCGACATTAATGAGTCTAAATGAGACGCATCGTTTTTCCAATCAATCATAATCATATTTTTAATATTTTTTAATTTAATGATGATTGATAAGATATTGGAAAAAATAAACGTCATTGTGGCACTATTCAGCGTCATCATTTTATATTTTTTCTTTTGAAAGTGATCAAGTTAATTCATTATTCCATTTGGCGAATAACCAATAAATAGCAAGTAATCTTCCATCGCTGAAAGGGGACAATAAGATTTTAATTATTCAAATGTATTCCTCGATCACTCAGGCAAGCCGTAAGATCAGCTTTATTAGCATTATACATAGCAGAATTTGCGGCGACAAAATAATCACTACTCGGTTCAATTTCGTTCATTAATCTTGAATAATCGATGAAATATTTTAGATTAAAATAATTTATTTTTTCTTCATTGTATGTATTAGCTCCTTAAACAGAATACAGAGCTTATTATTATAATTATTGTAATTCCTGCGACGAAGTTGACTGTCTAGAACCGGTCCAAAGATCCGCTTCAGACTCAACAACGAAGCGCTTACCAAGTGGTCTTTTTCCAGATGATTTATCCTCGTGCACTATTTTAATTACTATGTCACCAAGAAAACTTCCTCGATATACATGTTCTATCAAAACTAGTTGGCTAAATTTAATGGTGTTGGTTACAAAAGATTGTTGTTGTAGGGACCGAATTTCTATATTGCTCCTGTGCCTATTGAAACACCAGTTTTGTCCATAATACTTTATTTTCTAAGCAGAAGAGCCTCCGTTATTGTTAAAGGATCATTGTCTATGACTCTATTCCATTTGCTTTTGCTGGTTTGCCCTAGTTTTTATTTTAGGAACTTCCTCATGGAGGCTACCGCTCTTAGACGTTTCTGGATCGGGTTCTCAATTTCAACATGTAAATTGTTTTCTTCATTGATAACTGTACCAAGATATTTAAATCTCACTCTTTCTATTGTGTCACATCTTTCTATTGCCCATCATATTATCGTCTCGTAGCCTGCAGTAGCATTTAAATAAAAAATAAATTAAAACCAAATAATCCCCGAACCACACGGGTGTGCGGAATGAAGTCCTTTCAATATTTTTGTCACACATAAAAAATATAACGCCCCCACAGATATCATCAATATTTAAGGTGGAAGAAAAATGACCTGTGTTCGATATATCCTCAAACGTCACCTTACTACAACATTACGGAGAGTAATCTGCAGGAATGGACCGCCAGCCTCCCCGCAGGCCGTGTAGGACATGACAGCTGGTCGGGTCATCGCTGACAATGATTTATGACCCGCTCGGGTCAATACGAAACTTGCTACCCCCAAAAAATAAACTTTTCCGTGTTCCCGCGCAAATTTTCCAAAACAATTTGTGTCGCGCGTCGGGGGTAATCACTCGTTTGAAATGTTAAAAATAATTTTAATGCACGCTTTGCGAAATAAACTTTTTTCATTTCGCTGCTATGTCGTTATATGATCCAGTTAATTTAACAGCGTCAAAATTTGCGTCAAAGGATTGCTGAAAGCAATTTTATGTGTTGATTTTATAGTCTAGGAAAAAACTTTTTGTTAATTTTTATTTTTGTAGTAGCTTTTTTAATTTTTCTTTCATAAAATTTACATTGAAATAAATTATGTAAATAAAGATTGATAAACTATTCTTCATAATATAAAAATCGAATAAAGACTTGATAATCGACGTGGTTCAGTGCTTTTACTAATTTTTTTACTTAAATGACTATTATTTTTGCAAATCGTTGAGCAACTTTGTAGATCATTTATTTAAAAAAAATAATTTTATGATTTGTTTTAATCTACTTATAATTTATTAATTACACCTACATATTTCGGAAAAACCTTTGCATCGTCATGGTGTTTTATTAGGTATGTTTATTTTGATATTTTGACGTATATAAAACACCCTGACGATGGAAAGGTTTTTCCGAAACATGTAGATGTAATTAATCAAATATACGTAGATTAAAACAAATAATAAAAAAATAATTTAAATGATTATTATAATATAAAGAATCATATATTGATGGACATCTTTATTATAAGGTGAAAAATTCAAATCTGCTGCGAAACCGAGTTGTGAATCTAGAATATTTTAAATATATAAAGTGTCTCAGATTCACACGATCACAAAATGTATATATTTCAATACAGAACACAACAAAGAAAAGTGCAGCCGTTTGTAGCACAAAGCGTTCATAGTTGTTAAAGAAATATATGGTTATAGCCAGATAGCGTTTTATAATGAACAAGTATTATTCTGCATTTGAAATAAAACCAGTCTGGTATGAATATACTAAAATATCATATCATATAAGACACAACTATTTTAAAAAGTAGTGTGATGGTAAGTTTGTTATACTGTATTTTATTCATTTATTGACCACCACAATTGTCTTTCAAAATAATAAAACATTTCATTTAATATTCGCCAATATATTCTTACTATCAGGCTTTACTAGTACTAAGGCAAATATTTTACACTTTTTGTAAGAAAATACTACTTTACAATAAAAAAAATAATCATCAGTTACTACTGATTATTGACAAGCTGATTCGTGTATCATCAGTAGTATAACACAGGTGAATCGTTGCCCACAAAGGTACAAACATGCGGCAGAATAGCCCAGATAACGCAAAAAAAATATTTATTTATATAGTTATTTGAGAGCGATTTTTTTTATTGGGGCATCTCACAGATGTTTCAGATATTTCTTAAAAAATATATATAATCTGAGAGAATGAGGGCAATATAGGGTTTTAATATTTCTTAGCGTAATTATTAACAAAACATATTAAAAGATTATAATTAAATAGTTTTATTGGAAGCTTATTTAAGAACTAACTATTATTAACCGTTGAAAATAACGGACCATTAATATGTGTTTGGGCCGCGAGTTGAGGCTGTAAGAACAGCGCCATTTGACGCAGCGCTGCGTCTTGGTAGCTTTCGTGACGAACATTGAAATGCATAATTTATTACTTATAAATATAAAAATATATATTTATAAGTGTGTAAATAATATATATTTACTGTGGCTCCCTCATCAGACTCAAGAGCATCTCTTCACTGATGAAGTCTACATGACTACTAAGTATTTAAAAAAATGTTTAATCTGATACTGAACTGTATTTGTACCATAAATTAAATAAATAAAAATATAAAAATAAAATAAAGTATTATTGAACAATTATTTCAAGCCAAATTCCGTATTCCAAAAAGATGGTCAGAAATATTTTTTAACCCCAGACCGCCCGATGAGGGCGGCTGTGTTCTACATGTAGGCGTAACGAGGGCATAAAGTTTTTTCAATACAAACATCGAAATCATCCCGCCGACGCCAATGCAAATGTTCTGCCTATGAAAATATATGTATCCGCTGTTACGGTCTGCGCGCCATCCTACCCTCAAAAGTTCGTGTAGTTTCAGCATTCCGGGGTAGGAGGATAATTATTTTTTGTTCATGTCAACATTTGAGGGTTAATTTTGATAGCAACGCAAAGTTAATCTTACCTGATATCATATTTAAAAAAAATTAAAAATCCAATAATTCTCTTTGAAAGGTACACAGAAAAAATTTACTTCATATTATTGGCGATTTCGAAGATCTTTCGTTACAACATTTTTTTTTGTTTTTATTTATTTAAAGAATTTATAAAATACAATATTATTTTCACGATAGCAATACATAATAAGTAATGAGTAATATTATTAATATTAATATTTAAATTGCGTATTACCTTCCGATTAGATTAAAACACATGTGACAAATATTTTGGGAAGGTGTTAGTATGTAAATAATACTATAGTGATTTAAATATAGTATATATACTAATAGTATAGTAGTTGTCCTGAAGAAGAGACGAACACCTCTCGAAACCGGTAGACTTTAAATGTCCCTAAGTAATTATATACTAACATAATTAACATTTTATTAAATAACGGATAGATAGACAAACATAATAAAATAAAATAATTTGATTATGTCTTTGAACGATTTGCCTGCCACATAAAGACACTTCACAGGAAGGAAAAGCTGTACGATATGTAGATGTAAAGAGGTAGACGTTGGTTAGAACCGATGACACTGAACCCTATATAGTTCATATATTTTTTCTTAGAATGGTGAGGCTTGTGTTAAAAAAATTGATTTCGATCAAACTATATACCTATAACTCCTATTAGCAGTCCTTAAAGGAATTCTATGTATAAGCTGTTCTGTTCTTGGAAACATGGTGTTCCTAACGGGAACGCGCAAAAATAGGGGGTGATTCCACCGCCCTACGGTCAGATCAACCTGATGGAACCGATATCGTAGATTCTCAGACGAAAGCGAGATCGTATAAAAAATCGCTGAGAATCTTAGAGCGGTCCAAAGGTTGAAGCAAGAGTCGAGAAGAGAAGATGAGAAAGTCGCAAGTAGATCTGGAGATGAACGCAGGAGCAGAACTGAATTCTGGGTTACTGCGCCACGTAATTCATTCAATAAAATTATCAGGGCCCGCACGCCCAGGCGCATTTTCAACGACCAGTCAGAGATCGGCATTTCGGAAACCGACGTCACCGACCTCTGTCTGACGGCAGGATCACTACTCACAATTCGAGTCGCAGCTCTATGAGCTGGGATCCCGCATTCAAAATATCAATAAACATGTAACCAAAAATTCTACTATAGCTATTTCATACTATTTTTACACATCTATATTTTATCTTTATTTTGTTTCATTAACAAATGTCTCTCATGTTCATCCTTCATGGAGATAATCGGTAAAAAGGGGGCCAGGCTCGCCAAGCTTGATGCACTCATTATTTGGTCTCTCTGGCGAACCTGTCTACACAAATTCAATATATTTTGTACATAAAATCATGTAAAGCCATATACAAGTGATTACGAATAGAATCATATAAATTTTTATATTTTTATAATTTTTGTATGAAAATGGCGACTTCGGCACGGTACCAATGTCGCCAGAAGATATATAGATCTATATTAAAATAAATATGGAGGTGGTAAAATTGTACCCCCACCACCTCCGGACCATCAACACTCTTTCATTTGACGATTCAGCAAAAACAAACTTTAAAAAACATACAGTCAAGAAAAATTACAATAAATAACTTCGGTTATTTTCAATAAAAAATGCGTCGAGCGCGCTAGGCATACCCAAAGGGTTTTATTTATTTTTGCCCATCCGCGCGCTCGCGCTCACAATTCATGTGATTAAAAATGTAATTATCAATTCTACGTCCATATCAAAACAAAAATCAAAATATAAAAAATCACTTTTTCATCTAAAAATGTTTATCAGGGCCATCATATGGAAATTGGCAAAAAAGGCCCGTTTAAGGGCCGCCGGTTTTTTTCTTCTCCGACACAAAAATGTTTATCTGGGCCAACATATGAAGATTGGCAAAAAAATCCCGATTAAGGACCGTCGGTTTTTCTTGTCCGACACACATGGAGTAGCATATTTTAGAACTTTTATAACTTATCACATTTTATAACTTTCTAGGATACTCGTCTTATTTTTTTTATCATCAAGAAACTACATACGCTCTCACACTATTTAAAATGTGATGTAATCATTCACATATGAATTTTGATGTAGGAATACATTTTCTACATCAAAATTCATATGGGACCCACCACATAGGACGGCATCCATGTGAAGCATAACGGCTGTTCCTCGTCTTCGAAAAAGACTGTCCTTCAGGATTGTGGGTCCTCAGGTGACTCGAGTCAATTCCAGGATCCACAAGTTCAGGAGCGTCGTGGTGGACTTCTGTGCTCAGTTTATCTTTGTCTTTTCCATCTGATTGCATTCGAAGTATTGGGTATCAATGGTGTTCTCTAGGTAATCCTATCTCCTGCAGCTAGTACCCAGATAAATCTCTTAATATTAATCTTTTGAAGGGATTTTTTTAGGTCTTTGAAACCTTTTTTAATAACAGATAATATATGTATATAAGGAAGAGAGAAATTATTTTTCAAGGGAATTTTTAATCTTAGTCTTTAAAAGGCTCGGCTTATTATTATTTTCTTTAAAATCTCTGTTCTGTTAAATATTCAGTCTGGTAATTTACCTTTCAAGTCAACCCAAACGTACATATTTTATGATATGATTAGAATCACGTATATAATTTAGTTTCTCGAAATTCACCATGAATAGTAGACAATAAAGATCATTTTGTCGTGAGCAATGAACCTGATTGTTATCAACGTTCAGCACCGCTAAAAACATAGGGCAAACAAACTGAGTCGCGCCGTCTCATTCTCTCACGTACTCAATAGACGCAAGAAAAGAGATAAATAACTTTGATTGTGAAATACCACGTAAAGTTGGCGTACCGTTCAAGTTTATGGCGTTTTGAGTGTAAGCTCGCCATTATACTCGTAGTTATAGCAAAGGAATAGATATATTATTACAATTGAAAATCATGTAAACATTTTTTATATATAAATATTTAGTTTCTAGAGTCTCACAGGCTCCTGTTTAAATGTGACATTTTTAATATAAATTATTCCCAATCGCTTCAAATCTATTTGTATATCAAATTCGAGGCTACTACTAATCAAACGACGTGAATATATAATCATCTTTATTATTTAAAAAATAGAAATTTAAAGAAAATAATAATTATGGCACTTTTTAGATAATATTGTTTAAGGTTATGTTTTTGGAAATTAAGAATAATTTTACCTCGTAATATAACAATACAAAGTATTTTTACTTAAACTATAATATTAAAGGAACCAAAAAAACGTTTTAGCTCCCTCTGGCAGCCAAAAACAAAAATTCTGACCACTAAGTTTATAAGGTTAACTATTATTATTACATAATGGACGAGAACATTGTAGGCACACAGGCTTGCTGCACCCAATACAGACAAAGGTAGTCATTCGATGCTTCTTTGCGGGACTCCTTCTACATGCTCTTCTAATTTACGCCTAATACTTGAAAAATAATATTGAAAACTTTTACCCAAGTCTGTCAGGTTGCACGTCCATTGCTGCCATAAAAATATGAATGTGAGTACTCTTCTCGAAATTCTAGCAGTGATTAAATAACCCAACCCAATTTAGATTTAATTAAGTGAAAATTAAAAAAATACTAATAATATTTTTTATTGTTTATAGTGATAATAATGTCCACTCAATTTTTTTAAGCCATTTTTTAACACCCTGTAATACGAATATGAGTGAAAATGAAAAAAGATTGGCACTCGCTAGATGACAGCCTTCCCTCCTACGGGGAGGATTTCCAAAGTTTCCACTCACCCGGATTTAAGAAAGGGTAGCACACAGGGGGGAGATCCGAACATTCCCGTGAGGAAATGTACCTCTACAGGTTTCCAGGCATGGGAAGACCAAGATTAAAAATACTATTTTAAGAGGGTACTAGTCCTTTAATGGAAAATACGGAATAAGGGTAGTGTATTTTCTTTCAAATGGCTTAGAGACTGTCTTTTTGAATGCATCTAGTTTCAATTAGGTAAAAGAAATTCAAATACTGCTAATAAAATTTATTGAATTAAATTTGAAGTTTCACAGTGATTGGTGTATTTCGCATTTGTTTTAGAATTATTAAGATATATTTTACAGATATTTATTTTCAATAACGGTACCTTAACGCATTTTTTTTAAATAAACAATTTTTGTTTATAAAAAGTACGGTTTATTATTTTCATATCAAATATAAATCAAAAGTCATTTAAAAAAAATATTTATCAAATTTAACCTATTTGGAAAACTAATGAATAATTGCTGTTTTGCCATCCGGAATAGGTCTTTCTGTCAAATTTCATTGCGATTGTTGGTCAAAAAGTGGGTGAAATACTCATTACAGAAACATCGAGATGATACGCAAAGAGGCATGGAAAAATGTTTGTTGGGCATCACGCAAAAAGGAGAGCAGACGAAAGTTGTTTATTTAATTGAGTATGTAAATAAGATAAAATGGCATGGGCAAGCCACATCGCTCGGAAAACATAAATTCGTTGAACGAATGCATTGGTACATGAGGGTAAACAAAAGACCGACAAGCCGCCTTAAAACCCACTGAAGTGAAATCGGACGAACCGCAAAATGGATAGAGAAAAATAGAAGACAATGGGGAAGCCTTCACCTGGCATTGGATAACAAACAGCTAAAGATGATGATCATATAACAAAAATACACCTATTTGACTGTGAAAAATATAAATAATACTGTCACGAGATGATAGAAGCAGAAAGAACTGCACGTGCAGGATTTTACAGCACTCTACACCTTTTAAAAGTAAATTGGAAATTCCTACAAAGGTCTGGAATAACCTAATAGAATCTGGAACCATTGCAACACGATGTCTATAAAAGAGATCGACCGGCTATTGCGCACTTAGTGCAGAAATGCGAACCGTGCGGCGGCGGTATGGCTAGCAGTGTGACCAAGCGACATATATTCGGCGCGAGTACTTACGTGCGAAAAGGAGCAGATCTACCTAGCGATTGACAAATATTATAGCGAAGATTCTAGTGATATGAATTGCGTGCAAACCTGTGTGAAAAATTCTAGAAACAATTGGTGCGAATTAAAGAACTGTGCTGCTATGAAAGTTGTGTCCAACGACTTCGTGTAACAAATAAAAGTTTTAATGGTTTTAAGAGTTTCATTTTCCTTCCATGGCCACATTCCCGCGACTATATATAGGCTGGAGAATCAGATAATTAACAATTAATTAAAAAATTAAAGACAAATACATGCATGATGCTTTAAAAAATATTTTTTTATACTAAAAACACTTGTATGTTATTCAAAATCTATTAAGTGCAGTTTTTTACCTAACTATTTCTTATATATTGTTGAATAAACAATAGTTACGATTGAAATTTTCAGATTCTGAATAGGTAATTTCTCGTCATAGTAATTGATTTACTGGAATCGCAATACTTAATTGATTTATGGAGTATTCCCTGTATTCATGTTTTCAGTTTACACTGAATTTCAGGATAAAATCGGGCGTATATCAATTTTTACTTACCCAATTTTCCCCATTATGAAAAGTTTTTCACGAATCTGAATACATCAATACAGTCGTTAAAAGTTTAGCTTCGTAGTTCCTTGTTGGAAAGTGCATCCCGAGCTGGATTGCATTTTGCATTTTCCTGGATTTACCAGATGCTAGCAGCTATGATTTGTTTCCACTTCTCCGAGAAATCGATTAGTCCTCGCCCCAACCTTACTCTAGAAATCCTTATTCCGCAACCTTGCAGTACTTTTAAAGAAACATTATTTTATTTCGTACTTTTTTATCTAATCTAGGTTAGTGTTTTTTTATTATAATGAATCTTTGTATTGCTGAGAAACCACCGTTTTCTCATTTATATTCATTCTCTATATATTGTCACGAGAGTATAACTGCACATTATCGAAGACTCTCTAACAATCCGCATGAATCTTGAATCAACTGGGCTATTCTCATAATCACTGAAAATATGGAGAAACTTTTTAGAAATATAACAACTAGTAGAACATTCTCGAGGCATCGCGAAATCAACGTTTTCTATAAAAAAGCGAGCGCGCGCGCGTAGAGTCAGTTACTATTTCTGATAGCGGGCTTACGCCACATAAAAGTGAACCAACGGGTCACAGTATGACCAAGCCACAAATATACGGCCAGTGAAGAGGTACTTTAGTGCCTACTTGCGAGCGGAATATTCTCAAAAGTGATCGATGCGATAGAAACGGCGCAAAAAAGTGTTCCACATACGAGTCACGTGAAATAGTGCGAACCTGTGTGAAATATTCCAGAAACATTTGTGAATTTAAAAACAGTGCTTCGATTAAATTCATTTCCAGTGACTTTGCGTAGTAAATATAAGTTTCAGCTTCCCTCCATAGCCATGGTTAAATTTTGAAATCAAGTAAAAAATGAAGTTTTACAACAACCATTTCAATAATTCTCTTACAAAAACAGTTTCAGTGATTACTTGGCGATGTAAATCCGATCGAGGGCAAAAACGTTCTGGAAAATTTCGGCTCGCATTGAAATGAAAATTTCCCCGTGTATATAAAACACACAATAACTACCCCAACTGTCTCTCGCCATATTGTTCCCTTAATGTGATGGATGTTGAACCTTTGTCCCGAATTAATTCAGAATGTAACAAACGGAAAACGGTTGTGCAACCCTTTGTGCTGTTATCTCACGGATAAGTTAGTGATGTAACAACCGGTGTGATGGAAAAACATCTACAAATTAACAAATTTCGAGCATTTTACAGCTCCGATAATTCGGTTTCATTACTTGTTAAATGATCATTACATATGGGTGAAAATTTCCGTAGTTACTATACAATCAAATAAAACAATTGTTCTGGGCATCTTAATTTTTGATGTGGAATCATTTTAGCTCGCGGCCCCCAAAATAATTTCATACGAGAGTCAGAAAATATTAGTAATAGTAATATGAACAAAAATATGAAAAAAAATAATTCCAAAAATGTACACTCTTTACCGTGATTATTATAAATTTTATTAATAATATAAATTTGTCACGGGACGTGGCTTATTGAGGCAAATGAAAATACTGGAAATTAATTTAATTTATTACCGAAGAAAGTCACTAGAAGTATTTCGAATATTTACACACTTATTATTAAACAACTAGCTGTAAACCGTCAAAAATGGCGGTACTTTTACATTTCGGTTCTTAAGGAATAAGTATTTATTTATTTATATATAAAAAATAGTATAAAGTGGTTATTAATTTAAAAAAAAATTTAAAAAACGGACCAACAGACAACGAAATTATTATAATTGTAATTCCTTAATTTAATTAATTAACTAATTAACGCTGTTGCTATTGCTTTGATCACATCCTAGTAAACTCCGGTCAATGTTCACACGTAGAAATTTCTCGCCACTGAATTTATTACCGCTGGTATCGCGTATTGTAATATCACACTGGTTCTGAGATGTCGCACTGGTCACTGTCACAAATGAATTGCTTGATCCCACGTTGCGTGACACCTTTAATAGATAAATTCCTTCCAGATATTTTTTCTAAAAATTACGAGAGGCCTATAGAACATTCTATATGATTCCAATGTAGTATTTTAGTATGTCATGGAATCTTCCAGAGAGAAAATGCGGTCACGAATGACAAACCCTGAATTATGTGTGTAATATTCGAGAGTTTGTGGTTATGGATGACTGACTTTGCATTGCGTGATACTCTTGTATTGCTGTCAGTATTCAATAGGTTCACCATTTTCTTACAGTATGAAAACTCAACATCATCGTTTGTCCAACCAAAATGTGAAATTTGTTCATAATTTAATTTATGTATTTATGCAGGTATACAGTATATTTAATGCATCAAATGATGAGTTTATCTTTGGCATGACGATAAAACATAAATAAATAGTAGTTCATATTGTATTTGTGGTATACTTACGATGATTTAAGAGTGATTTTAAGCAAAATTCTGGGTTAAGTTAATTCATGTAGGAAATTTTTGTTTGAAATTCGTCCCTTTTGATATTCATTCTTCCCTCGGGAATGGATTAATAACGAACATTGAGTATCCACTGTAGTGAAGTAGTTTGGCAAATTAAGATTGGTTTCTAGAAGATGCCCAGTCATTTGCAAAATTTTCCGGAAGATCGAGTTAGTATGCCCTGTTGTTTGCTCACCCTCTTATTAATGGTACCACCGCTTCATCCCCATGTAGTCTTCGTTGCACCCTTGACAATTGAGTTTGTTAAAATCCATTTGACTCCAGGGATACATGATCCTTTGATCATTTGCCTGATTTTAGATTTAATTTTGCAGTGACACCCAAAACCATTGTATGGATGTTATTTGCGGAATAAAATTGTCTTCTCGTATCCTGCGTGCAATTTTTATATCTATTTAGAAATATTGTTCTGACAAGTGTACGAATATTTATATTCATAAATCAATATTGTTACAAGACGTCCACCTCTCTGGAAGAAAATTTTGTACTTAGAGAAGGAGAGTGTATACTTTATTTTTTTTAATAAAGTTAATTAATAATCCGTTTATTTATTATATATTTAAAAAAATTGTAAAGGATAAATTAAAGAAGTTTCATAGGGATGAAGCTAATTTATTTATGAGAAAAGTGGATTGAAGTCTCTTATAAGATGGCCCAGGGCTTACAACCTGTATGAGCTGTCGTTTTTTAATAGAAATGCGAACACGGAATACGTGTCACATCAATATACTTTTTTACTATTTTTGAACTACGCTAAACGCTTGTGATATGAAAATAGGACTAACGTGTTATTCTGTAGTGAGGTTTGAACCCGCGACCTTTGGATCAGGAAGCGAGAGTCCTAATCACAAAACCAACAAGCTAAAGTTTAATGGATTCCAATAATAACAAATATAATATATAATTACCAAAACAAAGTGAATTTACGAAGTTTTAAACAATATGGAGCATAGAAACAAGAATATCAACAACTATTCAATACAATACAATACAGTAATAGTTTAACATTTAATTGTAATAATGAACCTACAAACAAACGTCTTTTTAGAAGTTTTGTGGGACTAGATATTACAAAATGTAAAGAAACTAAATAGAAAATTAAATAAAATAAAAAATTAATAAAAATAGAGATAATCTTTGCCCTTAAAAAATATAATTTTTGTATATCTTATAACTGACATAATTTTTTGTGGAAACATGGAATTCATTAAGGCATTAGGATTTAGAAAGAAAATTAGGAATTTTAAAGGGACCAAAAGTCTTTTGTTGATACATTTTTACACATCTTATAGATAACTGAAAACATTCGTCAAGATATATCATATTTTAAAGAAAACAAAGCCACAATGTTCAAAGAACACCTTGAGAAAATACGCTGCGTTGAAGAATCTTCATAAAAAAATCTTATGCAGGAATGAACGTAATATATTTATATTATTTAGATACCTCTACTGACATTGTCCACAAACATAAATTCCAATATTGTTTTAAATCAGTCTACTTACGTGGAAAAAATGTGGTAATTTTTGTTTTTTACATCCTTCCCTTATCATTTCCATATTTTTATAATTAAAATACCCAAAACTATTATTTCAATATGAAGTAGTCGGAAACAAAATCGCCAGAATCTAATTGATGGCTGTTTTACTAAAAACGTGTTTGTTTTAACTAAAAACATGTATGTATATTTTAGAAACATTTTATGGAATGAATATTAATTTTAAAAACTCCGCTTTGGATAAAAAATCTAAATGGTATATTATATAACCTAGTTCAAAAAATATTTATAACGTGGAAAATAGTTTTTATCATTGAATGTTCTATATGTTGAACTGAGTGTAAAATTTAAAATTTTGGCAAGGGCAAACAACTCTAGGCTTTTTGTAAAAGTATGTACATAAGAATATGATAAAATATATTTCTTTCTAAATGACCTTAAATAAAAGGTTACATATTTATAAAACATTTAGAAAATAAAAATCATTTTATTTATTGAGTAGGTACTATACATTAATATTATTGATGTAAAATTTAAGTTAATAGAATTTTCAATTAATATTGATTACTTCGTAACGTAAATTTCTTATGGGGGGTTTTTAAAAAGTCACTCTTAATTTGCTTGATGCATATTCAAAAAATCCTCTCATTATTGGTCAAAAAATCAATATGATTTTGTTACGACGAAGCAACTATCCTCTCTTCCACATCTACTATAGCTTCCAACCCTTTTATCGAGCCTATCAAACGTGATCTCTCCAGGCTTTTCTCCACTAGCTGCTACATATTACCGGGAATTTATTACTCCCCCGGGAGCATCCAGGGTCATTCTAAGCCTCCGACCAGTAAACACACCACTTCATAAAAAAAATGCCTACTTTCTATTTCTTTGCCCGACAAGTTTGATTTATTTATCTCTTTTATTAAATTCTCGCGTTTTATTCTTAAATGTATCTTGCTCGCTCGAGTTTTATGCCTGAGTGTTATGTCAATTGCCATGACACGTAATAAAATGACATTTTTTGATCTAATATATGAGTCTATCTTTATTGATATCAATAGAAAATTTCAAGAGAATTTCTCGATGGTGTACTGGAGAAATGATTATATATTTATGGAACCCACTTGTAGCATTATCGTATATTAATATATTATATTTTTTCATTTAATCATTTGAATATATACGTCTTTGAAGTTGAAGTGATTCAACAGCGATACTGTCACAAAATTGAGGCTGTTATACGCTTGATGGCACTGGAAACATAGGCGAATGTTGTTGACGCAGTAGTTGGATGTAATCAAAACTATCTGGACGCTCAAGGTGACTCCTTAAAGCTCTTATTAAAAATTTAAAAGTCAGAGATGTCCTTGTTATCTGTATAAATTTAATTTCTACAAAAATTTTTGAGTATATTCAAATTTTTCAAGAACAATGCTGGATTTTATCCGCAGGAGGACATCATTAATCAAGATATATTATAGATGTCTCATAAAGACGAAACTATTTTTTTATATGGGTGTTCATAGGGCTTACGACCTATCATACGGCTGTCTTAAGTGATCGATTGACACAATGTAACGTTCACCAATTCCACCGTAAGAATATCCACACATTTTCAATTTTTTTAATATCGTACATATGTTCTAAATTAATTCTTTCGTAATGTATTCGAATGGAAAAAGAAAAAAAAACGTTAAAATACTTTCATACACGATTCCTATAAAAACTGCTTTATCATGTAAGACTTTAATTTATCTTAATTAATAATTATCCCTCTGAGGACAAAGTCTAGTTATTGTGTTCTCAGAATATACATATAAAAATATTGTTAAAAGAATTTTTTCGATAAATTAAATTTTTTGTATATTTGCATTTTTTAAATATTTGTTTTCCCATCAAAGAATATCACAACGCTTATATCATTTTTTCTGGTTTAAAATATTATTTTCGGAAATGCGTCAATTTCAGCAGCATTAATATTCCATATCCGTCGTCCGTATCAAATAAACCTATAAGCCCCGTCCATTGCATTTCTGTCTGCGAGCAGCAATTTACTGTAATAATTCGAAACGATGTCGTCAAAAGGGTTGAAGATGATTAATTGAAGATGACCAAGATTAATAATCCCGAAGCCGGACGGGCTCTAAAACTGGTGAAACGTTATAGTTGGAACTCTGTGATCAATTTGGTCGCCATATTGAGACAAAATGATATTTGCACGTAGATGAAGTTCTTCTATAACTGGTAACTCAAAATAATAGTTAAATAAAGGAAAAGTTTTTTATTTTAGAATATTAGTATTATTGCGATTTAAGGGACCTTGAGGCCATAAAAAATACAAACTATTGCACGTATTATATTATTTTTATTATCTTTGAGTATGACATGCGTTGTGTTTGCACACCTATTTTGAATTATTTTTTTTAATAGAAATGCGATCACGGAATACGTGTCGCATCAATATTCTTACTATTTTCAAACAGAGCTAAACGCTTGTGCTATGAAAATAGGACTAACTTGCTAGTCTGGAGTGAGGTTCGAACCCGTGACCTTTGGATCACGAGGAGAGTGTCCTAACCACAAGACCAACAAGCTACCCAATTTGGATAAGGTTTTAGGAAGCAAACAATAGGTAATGGGGTAGGGTAATAACACAGTACACCCACAACAGCAGTTTATCTCCGGCCTGTCGGCGAGATATTAGCCTACTCTTGCGTTGACGCTAGGGTTGTCACTTTATTTTTACTCCCTTTCTTTTAACTCGTAGCGTCTGAGATTCCGACGCGTAAGGTAGACACGAAACCCGAAAATTTCTGTTATTAGTATACCTAGTTTCTGCACTTAAATTGCAAGAACGCTGATTAACATCAACGTAGACTTTTAAAAACTCACAGTCTTTGTGATAATCAACACACCTTTTTAGTAAAGCACCACAAACATAAAAAAAGGTATTTTTTTCAAGAAGCGCATTTTTTTTCTAAAACAGCGGCTGCGAGCGCGAATGGCACCGAAGGCACGGCCCTTACTGCCGCCGCCTTGTGCCCCCATATTCTATGTCAATGTGTGCGTCACAGTGCGTGCGTACACGGCGCCGAGCACGCACGCACAAGACGTATTACTGTTCTTAGTATACTGTGGTAGTAACTTACCATCTTTCTTGTCTTGGCAAACTTCCGCAACCAGGGAAAAGTCAACGCAACACTTTGGCATCAATCTTCACGTATCTCTCACCAGAAGGGCGGCAGAACTCACTGCTGTCCTACCAGAAGTCATAGAGATAATATTTTGGTAGAGCTGGGACTATATGAGAAGCTGTGGGAAGGAGTAGTGCAAGTTGGGTGGATTTTATAAAAAAAAAACTACTTGTAATCCATCAAAAATGACGGAACATTGGTTCACGTCATTACCATTTTTTGGCGATGTATGGAGAGGCGGCCATAGCAACATGCGTTAATCAGCTGGTTTGGGTTTGGTGGCCGTCTGTCTGTCTGTCGGTCTGTCCCCGTAACTTCGTGTAACGTCCGTAATTTCGTTTGAATTCAATGCTAAAAAAACGAAATTTTATTGATTTTTATTGGATGTTCCTACCAATGTCAAGCTGTGATCTCTGATTATCTCGAGATGATAATCTCAACCCGCCTACATATTACTGAGATTCATCTCAACTAAATTTCTGAGATTTCTCGTTGTGTGTACATGGGCTATTAGAACATATGTGGTAGCACTGAGATGTAAATCACAAGGAAAACATTCAAGAGTAATATAAATGGTGAAATTCAACTCGGCCGTGCCGTTTGGTACTACTAAAATCAACTTCTAAGCTTTAAGGATAGCTATAAAAGACACATGTACTCTATAGAGACGTCTACAGTAGAAAGTAGAAGGAGTTCACCCGGGGATAGATCATAAAGGCGCCGCATGCTGAAGAAGGGTGAATAAATCCTCGATATCGTCTGGACCGCGGACAGCGAAATGTCGGCAGATGTAATCCAACGCATGAGAACGAAATATTTCCCTTTCCCAAACGTTATCCGACGCAAGAGAGTGAAATATTCCCCTACAATAAATGCCATTCAACGCACAGGAGTGAAATATTTCTCTACGACAGATGTCTTTTGACGCATGGGATGGACTTATTCGAAACAGCTCTTTATTAAATTCGCATCACACGCATCAAGACCATTATTTTTTTTTAATTTTCTACATATTATGTAGAATCGGCCACAAGGAACATTACTTTAAAAAATGCATTACATATCGCAGGTACGTATTCTTATCATATGTAGAATATATTTTTTCCTACATATATATTTCGTGTTTCTACAAAGATACTAAATATCATGGCAACCTTCTAACAAATAGTAATTTGTGAGAAGATTGCTACGGTATTAAGTATCTTAGGTCTGTAGACGTCTCGTAAAAATTTTCTCTGTATTTTCCATACGCCCTATTTCGATCGTTTTATTTTTAAAGTCTTTGGATAAAATATATTATCAATGCACAATTTGCATCTACGCTATGAATGAAGTGGCTGAATGTTAGAAATTTTAGCATATTTGTACTGTTACTGATTTATAATGTACCTACGTATTGATATATTAATAATCTATTCAACTCAAAAGCAAAAAAAACGTTGCGTTTTAAAATAATAAAAAAATATTTAACAACCCGTAGATTTTTTCATCAGCATTATATCCTTATATGATAATTTTGCACATCACTCAACAAGGGAGATCGGACGAAAAGGGAACATGGCAACGATGATAAAGCGCTCCGCTACGTTCTTGTCCCAGCTAAGCCCTTGACCCTCGTGGCGATAAGGCACTCTCCTGATGATGCTGCGGTATGAACGACGTCCGGCGAAACGTCGAGAATCAAATATCAACACAAACATACAGTTCGTATAAAATATTCGTTGTTTCAATACCTTAATTTAGCCGAGAAAGTTAGTGTAGTGATCATGCCGCTCGCTCGCTAGTGATCTGATGGTCGATGGTTCGAGCCCCATTCCACGATACCAGCAAGTCCTATTTTCGTAGCACAGTATTTTATCTTGATTTTAAAATAGTAAAAACGTTGATGCGACACACATTCCGTGTTCGAATTTCTATTAAAAAAAAATTTCACTTCGTTTCAAAACGATTTCGAAGGCGGATGGTTTCGAACCCAGTTCGTAACTATAAAGATTAAAATAAAACACAAGTCACTATTTCTAATGCAGTTTTTGTAACAAATTTACTGGAAGAGGCTCTAAAAATACATATTTCAAAATATATTGTTTAAGCTTTTTATATTGTGATTAATTCATCACAATATAAAAAAATCCGATACGCCACTCTCGTATTTAGGATATGGCTACACTAAACACACTAGCAATTAAATTTTTAGTAAAAAGTAAAAAAAATATTTTTCAACAGCTAACGAACATTTATTACGAGTTTTAACGGTATACGGAAGCATACAGACATTTGATAAATTGTGTAAATCTGCATTACTTAATTTGGAGGAAATAATATGGGACTATTTTATACCCCCATCATTAATTAATTCACAAACATTGGAGCAAATTGTAGGCTTACCGCGAAAACATAATATAGAATATATTTTATGGGTTGATCCATCATCAGGGTTGATATGAACATCAGCCCTGATGATGGATCCTGCAATGAGATCTGAAATGTCAAGCCAGAAAGGTTATCCAACAAAACTCCACAGATTCCCTAAGGTATTTTTTAATCCCTGTTAAATTTACAACACAATAAATATAGCCAGCTCTGCCAGTACTTCATGTATCTAATAAATATTTTCAATATTCTTTATAAAATCCGACACACTTTGGCCGATCGATTATCTTGCACAAAATAAAGAAAACTTGCATTCTCTCTTATTTCATCCCATCCCCTAGGCAAGATACCACTCTATATTTTATTGGTGCCAGTTCCAAAACACACTCAGCATCCTTTCAAACTTCCTGGACATCTCATCATATCCCTGCCTGGACCAATGTTTGCATACATTATTACTTTTTCCTAAGGCACCTCTTCCGCCTAACTTCTTTGTATTATTACTTAATCTGTATCCCGGGAAAAGTCTGGCATAGACGACTAGTTCAATATATCTTATAAAATAGATAAATGAAATCTCCGGATTTTTTAATAAAATGCTTGTAAATTTTCGATATTCATTTTAGTGTATCTAAGTTGAACAAGTATTTTTCACAGGTAAGCCAAAGTCTGTTTATATCTTCCTTTCATAATTCAAATTAAAGTTTCGCTGGGTCTCAACTCTCTGAATGGAACTATCTTAATTTTTAGATTGATCTCATCAAACAGATATTACAAAAAGGAAAAAGTCTCTTTGTTTTTTTTTTAAATGAACACAATTGAAAGTTTTATATCAATTATTGTATGTAGTTAAAATGAGATATTTACATGTATTATACATTATTTTTTGTGTTTTGTGGTAAATAAATTGTAATTACGGCTTGGATACATAATATTTTTGGTGATAACATTTGGTATATATGTATATAAACAAATCCTTTGATTTTCCTACACGGGAGCAACAAAGCTTTTATGCAACGTTTAATTTTCAATGGGAAAAACCTGGATTCTCCAAATTCATTTCACATAGGTACTTGCAATGATTAATCTTGTGATTTCTTGATTTTGTCGTTATTGCAAAAGTCAGTTTTATTGGAAAATGCAATCGTTTGAATTGGAATGGCATATCTGTTGATATCATTGGTATTAGCACATTCTTTACTTTTAATATGCCAATTAAAATTGTTTCTTTGTTTATTATTAAATTGTTTAATAATCTTTTGACTACCGATCTGGTTGGTCAGGTCAGACGGAGTAGGTCAGTGTTTCTGAGAAGAATGAAAGGATTAATGATGTGTGGTGGCAATGCAGATAAATCAAGTAAATTTGAGAATTCCGTTGGACAATTTACTGCTTCATCTTGATCGATAACAGTACCTATTGATTTACAAATAGCTGTTTCTCCTCTTAAGATATGTTGAATCGTGATATTTTTCGAAACATAATACTGTTTTGTTCCAAATATTGAGCCTTTCGCGATGCCCGTCTTTAATTTCTTGTCTTCACTTAGTTGGTAATTAATTCTGACAGGTATTTTTCTATTTTTTAAGTAGTTCTCCAACACTATCCGTGAGTTACCTTTCATTTCTTCCTCTTCTATTACTTCATTTTTTTTTGTGACGCATTTACATCATAATCTATAAAAAATAATATTATATTCTTGTATTTTTCGTAGAATTTCTTCACTACTAACAAAATAGGAATGGGTCTTTAGTTCCCGAATCATCGTGCCTTAAAATGTAAAATAGGAGAAAAAACATTTTTCATTTCAAAAACGTTTTCTAGATTTCACTTTCTGAATGAAAAAGATTTTAGTTCTAGATCCATTTCAAAGAGGAAAAACTAATCTGCATAAAGGAGATGAAAATAAGTCTGCCGCTAGCTAGCTTTTCAACTGTTTTTTTTGTTGCTTAAATTGTCCTCAAAGTGCTCCTAAATTCAATTGTTTACCAAATGTGAGGTCGTAATCTTTCCTGACTGGTTACGGCGATGCAAAAAATATCATGAAATAAATATCGCACTATAATACTCGTATATGCCAGTACTATTCCATTTTCAATCTCTCTAATAAAGTACTATGAAAATTTATTATACACCAATTTTATATGAATGCATATTGCCATGGGATTGCGGCAATGGGAGATAAGTGAAATACTTGAAAATAATTTAAAATTTATTATTCACTGAAGCCGCTAGACACAAACTTCTTCACTGTTCCGAAATTAACACTAGCTAGCACTTATTAACATTAGTAAAACCGTGAAAAATCACGGGACGTAAGAATAGTTATTGCATAATTAATGGACCAAATTTCAGCCAAATTCTAGAAAGTTACGGACAGACAGACATGAATCATTCATGAAGAAATGGGAACAAATTCATGATGTGGGATTTTGATATTCTTTTTTATTGCATACGCTTGAGGGTGGAAACGTATAAACAGACTTTAATACATAAGTATTTCCGGCATATATACCTACATATAATAGGTACTGTTGTTATATTTTTAAATAAGAATGACATTTACTGAAGAATCTCTTTTGTCATTGAGCTCATCTCCACTGGCGATTCCAAATAAGAATTTTTAAAAAATTCATCTTTATGTAGTAAATTTCTATCCTCCCCTTATCATTGCAAACCAAATTAGCCAACTGTGAGTAGGTAGGCACTGTATAAATATTTTATACAGTGTGTCTCATAGCTAGTAGCATAATGATTCAAGATTATGATAGGTATTTGTCACTATCGACAAATTTCCACTCGTCTGTGTTTGCTCTAGAACACTTTTGAATGTCCATTAGATACTCTCGTAATTTATTTTGCTGGCCGATTGCAATGCGCACTCAATCGCCGTCCGTCGGTGTGCTTCACTTGTCGCTTTTATCTCAAGACTCCACCGAATGCCAATACAAAACTAATGGCAGTGCTGTGCCGTTGCGTATTTATAAAATCCTGATGTTTTCAAAGCTTCCGGCATGTGTAGTTTCACGTATTCAAGATCTTTCTTAATTCTGCAAGATTTCGATTAAGTGTAGTTTTTATTATTTTAGAATCGTGTGACAATATTTTAAATAAATTCTAGAAACGAGAATATAGAATTTGCTACATACGTACCACGTAATATGGAAAGCGAAAAATTGACAAATATTACAAGAAACAAATATTGTCAAACTGACATATCGATGAAATTGATGCGTTAGTTCCAAGATATCTGTAAGAATAGAAAAGATATTATTTTTTATGTTTATAAAGTTAACTTTGTGATTGAGCATTAATTTAAAAAACTAACAATCTCTGTATAAGCTATAGGGAGGATGTACAACAAGGGTTAACAATAAAAGTTACAGTATGTCCATTCTGATGAAGATACAGTAATACCTAAACCGATCACTGTAGATAAAATCGCTAAAAACAATTCATTTATAAAGTATGTCAATTTTTTAATTAATAAGAAAATTTAATTAATAAGAAAAGTTATTGCTTACAACCAAACAAAAAAGACTTTAAAAAAAACGCGGAAATATATTACATCGTGTTCGTAAAATTGTACAAAACTTTTCTTTTTATATGAAATCGAATTAATGAATATCTATCTCTTCTCTATACACAATCCTCCCTTCCACGCATCTAATCCTTATTTTGCATAATTACCCTTTTGACCCAAATATCAGCATCTTCCTGACTACCTAACCACTCCACTATATAGTTGCATTGCAATGAATATGGTTTAATGTCTAACATTTCAAATTTTACTCACTCTAAGAACCTGAAATAAATAACCCTTTCTTTGCACATCACAGGTTTCTCCTACATGAATAAAATTTTGCTTACATCGCTACTCTTTAAGGCGTGTATAAACATACTAAACCGACTCCCCGCTTAATAAAATTAAAATACAAAATTGTGTATTTTATATCAACATGTTTTTATTGTGTTTTTGTTTTGGTTCATGAATAAAAAAAATATTATGGGACTGTCATGTTTACCGCTTGCAACTTTTTGTTTGCAATAATCTACATACAACAGTGTTTATGTTACGAGTACTTATTATGTTTTGTGAATGTTTTCCGTTCATATCGCGAGAGCCATGTTTTTTTTTTACTGAATAATAATTCTATACTTTAAAGGGCATAGAATCGTTCTCTAATAGAACTCTATGAATGGTATTATTGGTATGAAATTTTTCTTTATGGCAAAATGGTTTTGTATTTCTTCTTGGATCACCTTATTAAAATGAAATATATTATGTTATGTGATTTTGTTAAATGCTAATGGGATACTCAAGCTATCTCGTTAAAATGTATTAAAATTTTAATAAAATTTAAGCATAAACAGTATAATAATTTATTTTAAAATAACTAAATAATATTATGCTATCTAGAATAACTAAATTCTTGGTATCTGCAATATTTCTATGTACTTATTTAAAATTGTATGTAATATTTAAAAAAAATTAATGTGCTCTGGACTTTTTGCAAAGTAAACTTATAGGCATATGATAGGGCGGGTTTTTAAAAATGGATTTTAGCGAAGGCACTTCAATATTGAACTGTATACTTTCCTTAATAAGCAAACTATTTCACACGTTAGGTTTAGTTTTATTTAAATGGGAAGACTTGTGGAGAGCGTGACAGAACAACACTTATCGAAGAAACTGCTAAAAACACATCTCACCTATCGGTTGGACTAGTTGAACTTGCGGAAAATCTTGTTCCAGTAAAAAAATGGTATCGACTTTGTGTATTCAATAAAAGCTTAATTTTTTATATAATTTCATTTCGTCAAGCCGCAAACCCAAGACCCAAATGTTGTATTCATTTTTTGGTACACTGTTATATAATATTATTTTATTTTATCTATAAAATTTTTCATTTCTAGCTTTAAGGAGTAGTAATGGGCGAATGTGAACTTTCGCCAATTGCAACAGTAGCAATAAAATACAATCTATATCCAGTTAAAGTAAAGAAAGACAGAAGAATATATCACTTGCTCATATGCTCAACCAGGCAAACTTGTTTTAGGGCAAGTCGCCATAAAGTCGAACTGTCTTCAAAAGCAGACTAAAGCGATTTTACCTTTCCCAAAACCTACATTAACTCTTCCTTGTCGCCATCAATCTCTTACTCGTCTCTTTATCATGGATCTAGTTTTGTTACTGTAACATTGTTTACCGGAAATCTACTTCAAATGTTCAACTAAATTGTGTGACTGTTTGGAAGAAATTGGCTACTCGCAATAGGCCCATCATTGCTATAATATGTATATAAAAACTGATTTAATTAATATGAAAAATTAAATAAAACATCCTCAAAACACTCAGTATCCAAAATTTAAGCACATATACCAAACATATACGTAGACAAACACAAATTCACTCATACCTATAAGTTAGACCAATGGAACTCGTGCAGTTTCGTAGTTATTTTACAATGGTAAATAGTTTACTTTCAGTATCCGCTCTGCATTATTTGAATAACTAATTAATTAATAAAAGTTATTTTTAAGAGCTCTCATATAACTTAAGATTTTGATACTATTTTCAATTTGAATTTGAAACGTCCTTAATCTTTAACCAGAAATAAGTTTCATTCTTGGAAGGATAATAATACTACTCGCCCTTATGAGTTAAGATCTATCAGTCCTTACGGCACCCCAACAAACCCGTACAGGACAAAGTCAAGCCGACAAAGAAGCGATGATAAAGCCGCGCAAAATAATCCCGCGACGACAAAGCCGCGCCGACGTTTCCGAGCGATACAAAATTATAAAATTTAAAATATGAAAAACAGCTTATGAATCTTATTATATTATAATAACTTCAGAAATATCGCATTATCTGTACCATTTATCTTACCAGTGCAAAAAAAACAATGTAGAACCCAACTTTACCTAATTTTTATTTTTATTTCGCGGGTTTGTCAGCGCGCGGATGTCATCGTGACTTTGTTGGGTCACCGTTCTCACACCAGGAAGAAAACTCTTGAGGAGGTCAAGACCGAACAGGAATTAAAGATCGAATAATGATAATGATGATGATGATATTAGGAAAACTATATAACACTACTCGATAAATTGGGCGATTAAAGTTTCCTGCGTTTTCTTTAAGCATTATATTATTTAGTGGTATTGAGCCAGAAAGCAGCTCTGGTGCTTGACATGGCAACATAATTTTCAAGTACATATAAAAATATTTAGTGGAGTGAAAGAACAACGCAGAATTCTTGTGCCAACTCTAATGTACAGAAGTGAATTGGCAAAAAAAACAATGAAATTAAACTGAATACGATGGAAATACGGTCTCTTAGGTATATATGTGTAAAATATGTGGTCAATAGAGAGAGAAATGAACAAATCAGAAATTAATGTAATTCTGGCTGTCGCGCAGTAGATAGATTAAGAAAGGGTGGCAGGATGAGCAAATAAAGGCTGAGATAATAAATAAAATATGAGGCGATTATTGAAAGCAGTGGAAACAGAGGATGTCTGTGAAAGACCCGGCATGATGAGATATTAGAGGATGCCTCTCTTAAAAGTTCATAAATCGAAGAGCGCCCATCAGACGTTTAAATGTTAAATGAGAAGTTTAAATGTGATCGTAGTAAAAGTGGTGTGTCAGGATATGAAAGTGTGGCGTTCTATCGTTTCTGCCTATCCTTGCAGAGAAACAGTGAACCTCTTATCCAGGAATGTTTTATGAGCAAAATTTACCATATCGGTTCTGCTCATTGGTCTCTTGGTTTATATTTTTTAACGATGACCTGCAGCCCCAAAGCGATTCATTTCAATTTTATTTATTTATATTTCCCTGGAGGGAAACATCGTGATAGTTAGTTTAAAAATATGTCGATACAAAATATCGTGCAGCGAATGGATAACACAAGTGTGCTTAAAAATTTAAATTTTTTTACGCTTCGAAAGGCCAAGAGGCCCAATTACAGAAGCGAAACACATCACAAAATACCAATCTTGAGTAAATCACATAGACTATTTGTGACCTCACCGGAATCGAACCCAAAACCCTCGGTGTGAGAATTCAGTGACATACCTACTGGAATTCGAGGGCCGGAGTATTTCAAAAAAACTATAAACATTACGAGAAACCTTTAATTAAGTTAGGAGGTTAATCATCCTTTTAACTCTTGACCATATATGCACATAGAGCTCTATATTTACATTTTATAGATCTAAAGTTTTTGACGTACCCCTACATGTTTTTAGCGTTTACAAAAGCCATTTTATCTAACATTTAATAGCACACATTACGGAACTCTGGTACATTATTGTTTAATACTTCACCACTCCGACCACCACGTATATTTTACTACTGCTGTTGATACATTCTACGTGTTATACTCCAGCGCAATTTTTATCACATGTTCGCGGATCGTAAACTTAATGTATTCAAAAATTCATAGAAATAACTATGAAGCTTCGAGAACCCAACTTTGTTCACTTATACAATGTTGTAGACTGAAAATTTAAAATATGTTACCGTAATGTAAATTCGTATAATGCAATTGCCTTTTCAAATACTATAATATTTTGAAAATACCAGAATCTCTCACTGTATAAAACTACTTAGGTACTTAGTCTTACAAAGCCGAATAGCAAAATATAAATAAAAAAATTTACAATAACGTATTCATGCAGAGTGAACTTTTGATAAATGTCAGCAAATCGAAAGTGATGGTATTCGAGAGAGACGAAAGGGTGACTGAAAGTGAGGTAATTTTAAACAACGAATGCTTAGAACAAGTGAACGAGTTTGTGTATTTGGGAAGACGGCAAGGCTGAGAATAATATCGAAAGGAGAGTGACTGCGGGAAACAAAGTTAATGGTGCTCTAAATGCAATTATGGCCAATAAGAATCTGTCAAAGGAAGCAAGGACTAGCGGTACTAGTGCCAACACTAATGTATGGAAGTGAAGCCTGGAATTGGCAAAAGAGGAATGAAAGTAGACTGAATGCTGTGGAAATGCGGTCACTAAGACGCTTGTATAGAAAATCTTTGGTCGATAGAGTGAAGAATGAACAAATTAGAAGTGAATGCAATGCCGGTTATAAGTGTGGTAGATAGAGTAAAGATAGGAGTGCTGAGATGGTTTGGTCATGCGGAACGTATGAACGAGGAAAGGATGATTAAGAAAATATATGAGGCGAGTGTAGAAGGCAACAGGAATACAGGGCGTCCACGAAAGACCTAGCACGATCAGATACTACAAGTATTTGAGGATAGCCCTGTTAAAAGCCTCAACAACCGTAGAACTTGCATGAGAAGATGTATGTATAGAAGAGTGTTGCATTCAATCTTCTCTGCCTACCCGTGTGGGGAAACGGCGTTATGGTTAGTTAGTTAGTTAAAAAAAACATAATTTGACCCTAGTAGCCATAATATCGTTAATGTTTTCTTTCTATTTAATGATCACATCAACATGTAATTTATATTACAGAAACAAATATCAATGGGCTTTCAACCCATTCGCTAAAATTGCTTGGCTCACTTGCGCTAGGTGGCGCCAGTCAGCTCTGTAGGTACGTGTGACTTGCAGGAATCTACTGAGCCGACCGACCCCATCTGTCTAGGCGGGAATGACAAATAGGACGCTGTCTTGTAATGGCGGATTACTCAGCCGCGAGCCTTCCTTTCATACGTCATATTACACGGGTGACATATTGCCGGCGGGCATTATGACTTCTATTTAGGTGGAAACACGTACTTCGCTACCTAGGGACATAGCCGTGTAGCCATATTCGCTTTATTTTAATATTTTAATAGTCCGTGTACAGGCGCCTTTCATTTAGTCTGAAATGCGAGTAGTTTCACCAAGGAAATGCACTTTAGTTAAATGTTTAAACCTTTGGCTGTTTCTAAGTACATCGAAAGTTTAAAGCACATATTTGGTTACGTTTCTATGCACGTAATAAACTTTGTTCAAGGAGCAGTTACACACTCGCACCGTCGTTATATTTGAGTTAATTGTGTTGTTGTGAGTAAGTGTGTGAGTAAAATGAAATATTGAATTTGTTATACTGCCTGGTCAAAAAACGTGACGACTCTAAACGAACTGAGTGAAATTTGATGACAGAAAATACACATTCATAATTCATAATATTTGATACCCCTGATACCTACATTATCTGTACAAATCTACACCGTTCGACCGATCTGACCCAAATTTTGCATACTTATTCTTTAGAACCCGGCGAGTAACAACTTTTCTCCCTTCCCCTTCACCCCACCCCCTCCCCTGATATATCTTCCGTACAAATCTACACCTTTTGACCGATCTGACCATTTTTTTAATTTTTTTTTTTTATTTCGTCTTTTTCCCAGTTAAGGGGCTGTCTGTTTGACCTTAGCCATCCACTGCCGCCACCGCGAAATTCGTCTACTATGTATTATTTTTCTTCTTTTATTATTACCTTTTCTTTGCTCTTGAATTTATTTATGTATTTCTTTTATGCAATTAAGACGTGTCTAATGGTGTCGGTCTGTGAATGGTTTTGTTTTTGCGGCCGTGCCGCCTCGCACAGTTTTATACGACCCGTACGGGGCAGCACTATCTTGGATTGTAGCTAAAAAAGTGTCAACCTGGAGACGAATGAGAAGGACCGATATGGGAGCTTTTGCTCATAAAACGGTCCTGGGTAAGCGGTGGGTACCACTCACGATCTGACCCAAATTTTGCATTCTTAGGACCCAGTGGCTAACAAAGACAACTTTTCTCCCCTCCCCTTTTACCCCACCCGCTCGCCAGGCATATTTTCTGTACGAAACTACACCGATTTGTTTGCCGAACTCACCCAAATGTTGCATTCTTATTCTTAGGTCGTAGGCCAGAATTCCCTCCTGGATATCCTATCCATCCCGGCCTAGATTAAATGGAAACATTGTTTTTATTAGACTTTGCGAATCAATGGAACCTTTGTACGTCCCCACAAACTGATTTATAACCAAATCCTTAACCCGAACAACGCCGGATACAAACAGCTAGTGCATATATTTAAAAATATATTATTGAAGCAAGTTTAACGCAAAAAATGAAAACAAAAGAGATATACGAAAAACAATATACTTACATCAAACGCGTCAAACGTCAAAAAGCGGTATTGCCAGCCCAAAAAATATATAATATTTCCGCGTCACAGTTGGCTATTTTCTATGACAATAAAAACATGGATTTTGATAATATTCCACGAATACCTTTAAATTTATGATATTTTAATATAATTTGGATGTTTTTAATATTAATTTTATCCGTATTCCTATATTTTTTAATCCTTTAATGAACTCTAAAATAATTTTTTTAACTGGTAACAGTAAAAAGCCGACGACAGCGATGGTTGTAACATTTAAGGTTAATTTTAATATAGATAAATTAAAATAAAATATGTAAAACATTAGACCTGGTTAGCCTGTGGTTTACATGCAATGCGGGCTTGAAATGAAGTACCTACCTACCTTGTATGCCCTCCACAAATTTACGGGGCGCAATCATTTGATTATAGTAGTTTTTGCACCCAAACAGTTAACAAATAAACAAAAAGATTTATTTTGCTGTAATCCCAACCGCTGATGTCCCAACAATATTTATTTCGGACGTCAAACATAATACATTTGTTTTCCAATTAACATTATAAATTATTGAGCCAATAAATTTCCAATATCGATGTTAGGGATTTTTACAATTTTTATGTAGATTTAAATAAATAAAGAATAGATGTGCACATATCACACGTTTCATATCAATAATCTATGTTTTATCACACTTAGTTCGACTAAAATTCTATGAAATAAGACTTTTTTTAATAAAATAGTGATGTGTACACGGAATACGTATCACATCAATATCCTTATTTTCAAATTAAGCTTAAGGATGTGCTTGAAAATAGGACTAACTTGCTGGTGTCCTGGAATGGGGGCTCGAACCAGCGACCACTGAATCACCAAGCGAGAGTCATAACCACTACACCAACAAGCTACTCAAATTAAAAGCATATTTAATAGTTTCCACGGACAAGAACACATGACTAGGTCAGTAAGAAAATTATAACCGGCTGGATCAAACATGCAAGTCAGAAATTTTTAATAATCATAAATACGAGACGTATTTAATAATAAAGTAAGTTCCATTTTACATACCTAATTTAAGAGTTCCACGTTTCAACACAAATATAACTTCTGCCGCGTGTACATGAGTGCACGCACGATTTTTTTTAAATGTGTATTTTTTATCGTAATTATCGTCTAAATTTTTATACTTCTATGTAAATAAAAATGTTATATTTAAGACCCCTTGGGACTATCATACATTTTTCTGGATAAAAAAAATAAAAACTCAGTTGCCTACACCTACACGGTGACATGCGTTATATATCACTAAACCCCCAACACTGGTAAGTGTGCCCATTCAAACCCAAAGATACCACATTAAAAGAATGCATAAAGGACTATATTCTGTTGTAAAACAACCATAATCTATTCTCTCGACCTATAAAATTCAAGTCAGTTCGGAGAGCCCTTATTCTATAAAATGAGAAGTAAAGTCGTTCTTAAATAATCCTACGAATCTTCTTCATTGGATATGTCTTTTAAACTCCTAAAACTGCTGTCTTTAACAGCTCAAATTTAATTCCACGCCATGTTATACGGAGTAAGTAATAGGAGATTTTGCAAACACTTGTTTCACGTCGACATAACCATCCAACATTTATTTTTATTGCATCTTCAGCCGGTTAGTTCGGGATCCCGGTCACGTCCAGCTCTGCTTCGAGCCCCGTTCTAGAGGGCCGCGATGATCTTGGGCCTGGAGGTTTTATTGCATTAATGGAATTGCTTTTCTCTAATAATAAGGGATAAATGGATTAGTGTATTAAATACGGTACCGCAAATAAGGGATATCGGGGGTTACGGGTAATTGGTCATATGGAAAAGCTGGATATTAAACTGTTACACGATTCAGAAGATTTATTACTTAGCTATAATCAAATGTATAAGGTAAATACATTCTTAAATTTATTTATTACTTAAAAATAATAATTAAGCGATTATGATTAGGATACAAGAACTTGTCACAAAATTGTAAAATAATTCGTTTTTTACGACACGCAGTGATACAACCCAAATACAAAAGTATTCAGAAAAATCGGTACATGCAAAATTTTCCACTGCAATTCGACGAAATCGAAATAAATTATAGGTGAAATAAATGTATATTATGTCATAGGAAGAATCATAGATGTCTCTAGCACAGTCTTTTCAAACATTTGAAAGTATACAGATTTGGAACATATCGTAGGTGTAGCGTAAGTCATTAAGTGACATTTTTGGTAAAACCGAGTTAGAAGTACTTATGGGTTATTTTTTATGTAAACTATTAGAGTCAGAAGTCATAAATACGTTTTTTGTCATGAAACGGCTGTTTTGCGAATGAAAAAAGATAAAAAAATTTATGAAATTTTATTTTTTTAAATATAAATCATCAGGTTACTAAATGACATTTTATTTTATTTTCGTACATGTTCCACCACTTTCTCACCAAAAGCCATTAACTGGTTTTAGTGATTTCTGGTACAAATTTCATATGACGAGCGCTTTAACATACCTAATTATTGCAGATTTAAGGCATAGAAACTTTGGAAGCGATTTGCCGAAAAACATAAATTTGTTACTTAGGTAATGACTTCTTGCGCTACTCCGACGATATATATATAACTATAAAAATTAGATTTTTGGGTGTTTTTAAAGTGTAAGTAAATGTTGCATTGAGTGATTACTTAAGCCAGCTCATAAGCTCTATGGCCATCCTTTAAAAGTTTCTATACACGTTTTCCATATAAATACTTTCGTCTCTGTGATTTATATAACATATCTCCCTATAATTTATCTTAATTGAAATTTATACATGTAGCTACAGCAGAGATTTTAAAACTGATATGCTTTTGATGAAATACTTTTAATATGTACAAGCAAGTCACTAAGAGGATTATTAATAACAATTTTATTAAAATCAAATTAATTAATCAATTAGAATTGCAACATCACAAATCAAAATGTGTTCTTGAATATAAAATATGTACCTATGGTGTATCAATGTGTTCAAAAAATAAAAATGAATTAAACAGTTAATTTTGACGTCTATCTAGCGGTAGTATTGCAAAGTAATTTGTAACTCCCGTATCAGAAAAAGTGGATTGCTCTAAAATGGACAAATGTTAATCAATCAATAAAATGAGACTTACACATAAGGTCGATATATTAACGGAAATATACAAGGCTTCTATAGGAAGGAAGGAGGAGATCCGTGGTTCGAATCCCGGTAGTGGCCAAATATTTTTTCGTGGATTAGATTTTTCTGTATATCTTTCTAATTGATTAATTAATTTGGTTTTTAATTTCACAGAACTTTTTCCTGAAAAATTGCAACTTCACAAATTAGAATTTGTTCTTGAATATAATTTAATTATATATAAAATTGCCATTATTTATTTTTTTGTATTTGATTGCCTTATATAGCGCCATTTTCGTGATATCTCACCAGAATGGTACTTTGCACATAAACACTATTTGACAAACAACATAATTAAAACTTATTGGCTATTACTATACACTAATATGCAAATAAAAATGGAATAGACAGATAACAATAAAGTAGAAGGGACCAGGAAAAATAAACGTTTTTAAGAAATTCTCTTTTGGTGATTTAATGAAAAAAAAATCATTTTAATGAGCATCAGTATAACGAATGGTCCTCAGTACAATGCGCTAACTCTACGCTAACTTATTTAAGTTAAATAATACTATTGAAATGCATTGTCACTCCCTCCACGGGTTTTATTCATCAATTCAAATCAATACAATAAATGTTGGAGCCAATACAAATATGCAATTGCATGTTGTGTTCATGGAGAAAGCTTAATGGATATTAAATTACCTTATGAATTAGCTTATAAAAAAATTTAATTATGCTCAATTTTAGTTGTTTTTTATTGTTTTGATGAGATATTTTAAAAATTTAATTTGATAAATTTTAAAATAACAGGATCCTTTCAAAATTGATAGTAGCGCTCATGACCAGATATAAAAGTTTTGTAATTATTTTAGTAATTTAAAGGGTGTCTCATAGAAGCTTGTCAAAACTTCGGATCTTTTTTATTCAATTTTGGACAGAAAATATTCTTTGTACTTTGAGTGAAATGTCAACAGTTTAGCAGACAAGCGACATCAAAGTTTGATTTTTTAAATTATTTCTGAGCATTTTTTGTTAAACATTAGATTATTACGAAAGTAATTAGTATCGAATATTAAAAATTCATTCACTTTGATACAAATCATATAAACATTATTAAAACCCTGCAAAAAATCTGAATAAAATTTCTGCAAGGATTTAATATTTTATATTTGGCTTGTGTTACAGCGAATGAATTTTTAATATTGATTCTAATTGATGATTCTGAAATCATGCACGAAACTCAAAAGGCACTAGGTGGCGCCCTCCTACAATTACATGAATAATACACCATTAATCACAATTATGTGGACGACATCCGCTAGATGCCATCATCAGATCAATACATCAATTAAGAACTAACAATCAAATTATTTGGGCGCTATCGGCAAAATGATGCCCTAACATATTGTCATGAGGCGTGGCTGTGGGAGACAAATGAAACACCAAAAATTAAATAAACTTTAATTTTATACCCAAAGTTACTGGAGGCGAATTAAAATAGGGCTTTGATCTTAAATTTACAATAATTAAATATTTTTATAATATTCCACACACTTATTATCAAATTTCTTAATTAGCAATCATTATCCTCGCTGCACTTTTAACACTCGTAAATGAATTGTCTCTCGTTTATTGATGCACGTTATTTAAATCGTTCGGGTCCGCACTAGAAAACTTCTCGCCCGCCGGTAGGTACTTCCTTGATTTATTATCAACACGCGCCGCACGATTCCGTTTTGTCTGTGGACTTGTTGCTGTCAAATAACTCTGACACAATAGCCGGTTGATCCCTTTTAATAAGTTACGCTTTCTCAATGTTTCCCCAGTTTATAACAATAACCTAGTTGATTCCAGATTCGTGTAGACCATACGAGAGATTTCGATAGTGCGTTATTCCTTCTGATTCTACCACGTCGTGAATACATATCGACGGCTCCTACGTATAATATCGTAACCCACAAAGCGACAATTTTGAGTTTGTTGTGTATTTCATATGTTTTTAATTATATATTTAATTCCTAGAAAAAATTAAAAAAAATTATAATAATAAAACGTTATTTATTGCAAAATATTTATTTTTCTTTCTTGGAATTAGAGATATAATTAAATACACATGTGTATACACAAAAAACTCAAAATCGTCGATTTGTGGGTTACGATATTATACGTAGGAGCCGTCGATATACTTGACAGTAAACATTAAGACAACATTTTTTTAGTAGAAAACTATTAACTATTAAAATAATTATATAATGCTCTCTTTATATGACGTCACGGTAAGATACCATAAGGAAAGTTGATAGGTTAAATTGGAAACAAAGCATAAGAAAAATTTTGCCGTGGTAAACAAAATAGGGATGCTTATATTCAACCTTGAACGGAGATCGAAAGAGAAAATCTAAAATTAAAAAATCAAGTGAGAAGTTGATTACCTTCAGCTTTGCGTCTTACGACATACAATTTCTACTTCGTGTGCTGTCTTCTATCGAAAATTTACGACAAAGTTACAATATATTTTATCCTGTAAAAGACATACGAGAACTGTATGATTAGTATACATGTTTAACGACTGATGGCGCCACTGACGCAAAATTTGTACAATATTAATAAACGACATCTTTCGAACTTTGCCTGTCAACATTTCTGACAGCTTTATCGAGTAGTATTGGGTTGATATTTATTGAAAATTGACATGTTTGTGCAACCATGGGAAAAAGCAATATCTGCCAGTGATTTGACTTTTTATTGGATGTAAAAACGTATGAGGAGATCAAAGTAAAGTTGCATGCCATTTACGAGGACCATACACCTTCTATGACTATTGAATATTTTTGGACTAAGTGTATCAAGCTGAAAGAAGACTTTGTTGAGAAATAAATGACCAGGTTATTTTTATAATTAGTAATCTTTAAAATTTGTTTTCATATTAATACTTAATTATTTATTCATTTTCCATATATTATTTTTTTATATTTTTACTGTCTATACTTTGATTTTTAATTTTTCTGACGAAGGGAATATCGGTTCTGAAACATGTTGATTTTTTTAAAAAACAAGTAGTGAAAACGGAATATCTAAAATGTGCTGTTACCTCCCTTAACTCGGGTGCTTATTAAATAGCCTTGGTATACTATCAACGGTATTATGGACTTAGAACCACTTTCTACGACAACCTCTTTCTACCTTGCCACAGTAGTAAGTTTTAAGATTCCACATTTCTCATTATGGAGAATGTATGTATCTAACGACTGCAGTTTTAGTTCGTTTGATAGTTGAATACTGGATATGAATAAAGCACTAAGAGCCAAAATATTTTTTTAAGACAACTATACAAATTAGTACTATATGCCTTCGCTAATACTTTAAACACTGCACTGAAGTCCTATCTGTATTCATTTTCCTAGTTATATGGGAATGCTTATCGCAGAAATATTAAATGCCGCGTCATTTTTTCTATAATTAAGGCACTAAATGACATACGTATTTTATAGTTCTTAGATTTAAAATGACTAACTCACGTGAGGTATTGGCGAGTAGTAGTGTTGAAAATATTAATGAAAACATGTGTAAAATAGCACACAAACAGTGAAAAAGACTATATTCGCTTTTTACTGAGATTCGTGAAGGTGTGTGGAGTTACAAATGTATTTTATTTCTAATATTTAGTTCATTTCTAGTTTATTAAAGTTTATTTCTAATATGTAGTATTTCTAATGTATTAACTTATAAAAAAAACTGTACAGGTAGTTGCTTCAGAACAGACCTTGTCTAGCGAAGCAAATATCTCCATTTACGATACACGAAATAAATAAATTAAATTTTAAAAAAAATCTTAAAATGAACATTCTGGCGCTTAGTACTTGATTTCCGGTATTCAGTTATTATTAGTTCTCTTATTATCGTGGTTAACGCAGGAGATCTTTAACATACTTCAGTATAGCCCTACCTCAAATGCTCAAAATTGCTTTGAAGGCCCCCGCACGCCATCAATATTATTGATTATATGGGAGGCATTTTCTTGATCAATAATATTGGCAGGGTCCATAGACTGTTTAATTTGTTAGTATTGGCACTATAAATCTGCATTCTTATTGAATTAACTAATCTTTTTTCTCAATGTACAATGTAACTATATAAAAAAATACTTTCCCCAATGCATTTCAGCAGAAATTGTCTTTCTCTTCCTTGTTATTCTTTTTTATTATCCATTTAGAACTTTTTGTGGAACGACTCGGGAAGAACTGATGTGATATTGCACAGAATGTCAATGTTTGCCCTTACATGGCTCAACAGTTGACAATAATATTGATGACTCGTCAATAAATTTTAAATCATATTAAATTTTAATGAACGACTCTCAATAAAGGTATGAAGCTCGTTTTTATTGACAGTATTTATCTTCATATTATTGATATTTTGGAGGTGGATGAGTCCTCCTGTTTTGGATAGAGTTGAACTCAAGGGTCACCACTCCGTTTGTAGAGTCGGAGATCTCTGCTGCTGTTGATGATGTAAAAGTCGCGATGGTTTGACAGAATTTATTTGAAGTATAAATTTTGACAAAAGTTACAAGTACAATAATTATAGGTACACAATAATGATTCGATGAATGGCGAGAGCTTCCGCTCGATAGGTAGCTTCCCGAGAAGTGAGGTTTCAAACGGGGAGCGCTTCGCCGTAAGACTGACACTGGGCGAGTGAGATACTCGGCTCTGCAGGCGCCGGCTTATATAGTGATCCAGAACAATGGCTCGGGGTTGTTATGATTTCGTCTTTACTCGGCCGCGCTTGTAGATATTTAGTTTAGATCAGCAAGGCGAGTTTCCTCACTCTCTGTACTCGGTCATTGGTCCGGCTTACTTTGTCGCCTGTTTGCTGTCCTCAGCGTTCTTACCTCGGCCTTTGTATCGAGGGCGACGGCCTGCCATTTTCGATGTCAGCGTATGCGGTACCTCATTACACGGGCGTGTGTGTGTATGCGTCTTGGGCCATCACAATATTATTGACCAATAATATTGACATTATTGATCAATAAAAAATGTGTTATTTTAAACTTATTTTAAAGTCCAGACCTCAAGTCGACAAATGACGTAGCATATTTAGCATCGGGTGGTCGGGTTTATGTCCCGATTGCAGAAAGGCTCTTCATTTTCAGAAAAGACCTTCTTACTTATGCTCGCCAGTGGATTGTACTTCTAATTACGGTACTTCTCCAGAAACTATCGCAACCGTAATGTTATACGTAATTGCTCTTATTGTTGTTGTGTTCTTATTAGGGCCCAAGTTTAGTTCGAGGACAATTTCACAAGACACAACGGCTACAATCAAAATAATTAAGCATCAGATACACCGGATGAGTTTTACGTCTCTCGTATCCGGATGGGTTGGAGTATTATTTATTGACAATCTGAATGAAACTATACGAGTTTGCGACGCCGTATAAACTTTACGAGAACGGGGCTAGAAGTGCCATTAAAGCCGATGCCGTAGTTCAGGCCCGGTTATTAAACGGTAGTTCTAATATTGAAAAGTGGGGGATTTCTACTAATATCATTACCATACCGAATTGAATTAGTATTCCTCAAATAAAAGTGTCACGGTTCGTGGTTTTGGGAGACAAATGAAGAAATTGAAAATAAATTTGCGATTTACCAAGTAGTGATTTATTATTTTAATAAATTGACACGAAATAAACTTAACGCTATTCCTTAAATGACATTATTTTGCAAATTTGTCACTCATATATGAACACTTTATTTATCGCTCGTAGAATATTCAGTTCAATTTCCGCACGTATTATTCGCATTTATTTATTTCGCCACTTACATGAAAACTCACTTCCTTATTTCGCTCGATATCTATCGCTTCACAATTTCACGACCTTTCACCACTATAGTATACTAAACGAGTGTCTTATCTACTAGACTAACAAACTACTCATTGTGCTCTTAAGTTACTTTTATTTTTTTAAGTTTGTGTTTTGTCACTTAGGTTTTACGTGATATTTATTTAATAATACCCGTAATAAATACCTATAATTCAGTGATTAATACGTGTATGCACAGTTTAAATATACACCTTTAAACTTTAATAAATTACATATTTAATGTAATATCATCATCATCATAAGATCAACAGCTGGATGGGCCTTGGCTGAATCAATAAGTCTGCTCCATTCTTGCCTATCCGTTGCTTTTATTCTCCAGTTTGGTACCTATTTGTAATGTGCTGAGGGTTCTCTCAAATGCTGCAATGAATCCCTCTAGGTTTCAGAGGCATATGTCAAGACTGGTTTTATCAAGGTTTTTAAATAATAGTTTAATAAATTATCTATTTCAATGTAATGTGGTAATTTATTATCTAAAAAAATCATTTCTTTTTTTACATACTTTTTATATTTTTAAACACGACGACGAATTGTTAATTTTGGTAAAGGAATAAATAATATTCCAAATATATAATTTAAAATAGTTATTAAAGTAGGTGATGAAAATATTTTAATAATTATTAAGTACTCATACACACAGTACAGAGATGTAGATTCATTTAAATCACATGTAGATTCATTTAAATCAATTCATCAAACATTCGCGAACAAACATTTACGTATAAAAGCGATGACCAGAGTTGATTTGTCAGCCGCAACAGGACCATAGAAAAGGCGAACCGTGCGAGACAAAAAACAAATGATAGATATACAACGTGAGTGGGTTCTTATGTGCGGAAATTAAGTGGAATGATCTGACGATAGACTAAAGTGCAGCGAAAATTCTAATGATCATTAGTGCGAATTAAAGGACGGTGCTCCGATTAAATTCGTGGCCATTAAATTAATTTAGTTAATAAATTTTTTATTAATTTCTAGAATTTCATTTACCTCCCACAGCCACGGTCCTGTGACAATTTACATACATTTTTTTGTATCTCAAGACTTAATTAAGAGATTAATTATATAAAAAAATTAAAGCAAACAAAAATAAAATTATGGATTAACTACTCGTATTTTTTTAAATTAGATCTTTAGATTGTATATTTATGGTGCATTTTCAGGAAAAAATAAACATACAAATCTGTGTAAATACTTTGACGTCGACCGATTTTAGACTGACTGCCCCTTCAAAACAGGTTATTAAAATCTAGTAGTTAAAATGACAGCGCTAACTTGTACTTAGTTCAACCATCTCTGTCCTCGTTTATTAAAGCATACTTATTTACAAGATTTATATAATATCTCTACATTATTCCGCGTAAAACCTAAAAAGTTTTATATGTTTTACATGATATCTCTGTGTTCTTCTGTGTAAAGCCAAGAAATAATAAATTCACAGAAAAAAATAAAGTATAATGGTATACAGAAAACATGTACATTAAATAGAGAAATTCAATAAGTACACAAGTTTTGGAAAAATTAAATTTGTAGTTATGCACAAGCAAAATCAAAAAGTGGATCCCAATAAATGGAACATTGAGCAACTTAATGTAGGAAAATGAAAAAAAGCCCTCCAGACTATGGCAAACCAATTAAAAAATGTAAAATAAAAATGCAAATTAAATTGTAGTAAGAAAATTTTCAATCATTGAACATATGTAGTGATGTAAATCGTCTGAAAATATATCTGACAGATAACCATATTCATTGCCATGCCTGTAAATTCTATTTATCGGTGAATTTAAAATATAATTTGTATTTCCCGTTTAGAAATGTTTTGCGTGGTAGACCTAGTAGGAAAATTATGCATTATTAATGAATTTAATTTTAAAAACATAAATGAGGTCAGAAAATATTCTTCTGTCAGACAATATAACTTATTTTAATTTCTTCATTAAAACACTATAATTCGGATCTATAACAGGTATATATGTATATACAGGGTGTACCAGAGCTAGCAGCAGAAACTTGGCAGGTAGATTCCTGACTATGTTATGAGTCTAAAATGTTCAAGCAACCGTGGCCTAATATCAATAGTTATGGAGGTGCAATATCAAAGTAAGCTACATTTTTTTTTCAATATTTCTTATTTATTTTTTGCAAAAAGTTGAACTATCATTACAATATCTTATGTCGATATGAAAAATTCATTCGCTTTAATACAAGTAGAATAAAATGATAAAAACCTTGCAAAAAATGAAAAATATCATTTTTTACAAGGTTTTTATCATTCTAATTAAGTTGTGTTGAAGCAAATGAATTTTTCATAATCGATATAAGTTACTGTAATGATAGTTCAATTTTTTGCAAAACATAAGTCAGAAATATTGATAAAAAAATGCAAACTTTGATATTGCATATTTCTATTGATATTATTTCATGGTTGTTTGAACATTTTAGACTCATAACATAGTAATATACATAACCGGACATGTTTCTGCTGCTAGCTCTGGTACACCCTGTATATATAGCTTTAAATTAAAAAATCTTGTATATCTACGCTGAACCTTTCATATATTATAGTATAATAGCTGCAACCCGTCAAAAATGACGGAACATTGGTTCGCGTCGCTAAGCCCTAGTATATATTTATTACATCTTTTTGGCGCTCCACGGAGAGGTGGCCGTGGCAACATGCATGTTGCCAAAAACCACTTAAAATAAAATGGGAATAACTTCAACCTCGGTAAAAAGAAAAACAGTAAAATTACATTATTTATGGTAACGCCTAAAACGTTCGTTTATTTTCCTTTGAGCATTGTTTCTTTCATCGTGACAGTGATTGGCGAATCAATACCCAATCAAACGTTGACGTTTTATCGTAATTCAAACCATACTCGAAAATCGGGTTGTGTACAGATCTACCAGCGCTCGCAAGTTTGGCTCGGCACACCACCTGACGGACTTAAACTAAACTAAACAACGCGGTCTGCAGGCGACACGGCCCGGCACCACCTCACCACAGCCTCAGAATTTCCTGAAAATTTCCACGTCGGACGTATTAATATGAAAAGCGAACGCACGTTTGTGAGTTGCTAATTAGTAAACATTGGAGTGGCGTTACGAGGGAAATTCTCGCATTTGGTTTCGGATTATTTAGCCAGCTCCAAATTATATGAGACTGGGCCAAAGGGATGGTTTTTATTTGAATGTTTTTTTAAACGACTAAAAACTGTAAAATATTTTGAAATTGTACTTCTTTGGGCGCGTTCAGAGTGAAATTTTAGGATGCAACGAAATGTGCGCGCATCATGCAACGGAATATTTTCACACCATTTGGTCACGATTTACCAATCCAAAGCTAAGATGGTGTTTTTTTTTTAATTTATGTAAAGTATAATATAACAATTCTTATAAGTGACGTCATCAAGTCATTTGAAAATAGTGTTATGAAAATTGAATATGCTCCAGGCGCTGTTACTGTTTGCTTCCTATTTGTTTCCTATGATTTTTGAGTTTTCATAATACAATTGTAATCAAGTTTCATAATACAATTTTAAATCAAATTCATATTTTATTATGGTGAGTGAATTATGTGCGTACTTTTTCTTTTCTGTTCATTTTTCTCATGTTTTCCTTTTTTTTATACAGGCAAGATTTTGTATCCATTGACGGAGAACTGTAGTTTATAATAATTCTAGTTTATGCCCCAACGCAAGGTATATAACACTACACGCCGGTTTTTATGTATGCCAAAGACGTATAACTTGTAACGCGCGTGCATTAGTAGTCGCACCCAATTAATTTTTAACAGCTACGGTATTAAGAGCGATCACAGTCTATGGCATGAATACTAAAATAATTTAAATGTTAAGGTACGCCTTAGAAGTGTTACTTTGTTCTGAAAATTACGCTTTAAAGGCGTACCTTATCCTTTGAATCACTAAGTATTGACTATGAATTCGGGCCTATCTGTGTGTCAATAGAAACAATCGTGGGGCGCTTTCTTCTTGTTCACCCGAAGAAAGACTGATACATTAATCATAGGATTGTTTACAAACTCCAAGATATAGGCACCATGATAGCTCGACGTTATTTAAGTGTGCCCAATTTTTTTATTATTTTAGTTTGAGTTAATTTAGCGTGATGTGAGAATTTATAAAGAATAAGAACACTTCGAGCTTCAACGTTTTCGGGATAAAGATATCGTATTGATCTGTCCAAACCCTTATACAGGGTATCCTCATAGCTAGTAGCAAAAACTTTACAGGTGGATTACTGCTTTGATAATAAGTTGAAAATGTTCAAACAACTATGACTATCAATAGTTATGAAGATTTGCAATATCAAAGTTTGCATGTTTTTTCAATATCTCTGACAAATTTTTGGTAAAAAATTGCACTATAATTACAGTAACTTATATCAATAATGAAAAATTCATTCGCTTCGATATAACTCAAATAAAATGATAAAAACTTTGTAAAAAAATATATTTTAAATTTTTGCAAGTTTGTATCATTTTATCCGATTAATATTAAAGGGAATAAATTTTTCATATCCTATATAAGTTATTGTAATAATAGTTCAACTTTTTGCAATAAGTAATTTTAAAAATATTGAAAAAAAATATGCAAATTTGATATTGCATATCTTCTTAACTAATTATATTAGGTCATTTTTACTTGAAAATTTTCGACTCATTATCAAGGCATAAATCCAATTGTGAAAATTTTGCTAGTAGCTACGAAATACTCTGTTTAACTCATTTTTAGCATTTTGTGGGTTGGTCGCTCTCAGCATAACTACGTTCAATTATCCTATGACAAGAACGAATAGATAGGTAATCAATAACATAGTTAATACTCCAGCAAAGTATCAACGCGATTTTCGTAATTGAAATGGAAGCGATGAAGCGTATGTTGAAGCTTTTTAAGCTCATTTAGAAGCGATATATATCAAGAACGGGACTTGTGGAACCAACCTTTTAGAGGTCGTAAGTTTATGGAAGGCTATTTTACTGTTTACGTTGTAAAGTGTGGTTGGCCACCGCACAAATTCATGCCATACCTCAATACAAATTTCACAGATACGTAACATTAATTGTAGATTTTACTTTTGATAACAAAAATTTATATCATAGTGCGCAATATACGGTTCGTACGAAAAATACGACATTTTGTGAGCACCAACTTAAAAGCTAGGTACCTATAACAAGTATTCTACGTAAATTATTCTAAACAAAGCAAAGATATTCCAGAAATAAAGAACTTCAAATGTAGTAATTTATAATACTTCAGCTGTCGTGAGAGATTCTGATTCGAGAATCTCGAAACTCGAATAATAAAATATAAAATATAATTAAACCCAATATCGTGATAACATAAGGACTATAAAAACTAACCCATAAAAACCAAGTTTTTATTTTACTCCTTTCTCATCGAATCAGGTTTCGTGCCTACTGCACGCGTCGGGGTCATTTCTCATTTGTATTGATTCCAATTTGAAAAAAACATTAAAATTTCGAAAAACCCAAAATTACACTATAATTATTAAATTTTTTTAAACGAAAATTTGTTAGATCATTTTGATCGTCGCCACGAATCTGCCTGCAAAGTTTCAGCTCGATTGGATCACGGAAAAAGGGTTAAAATCGATTCACAATTTTCCGGCAGACAACAAACCGCAGACGACATATGGACTAACGAGTCTTGCCAACTCAAAAAGACTGTTCTGCATGTTGTCTGTCTGCGGAAGGGAATGTCCGAATCGGGCTTCCCTGCCATTCAAAAGGGCCCGGAACAAAGTGTAAATAGTAGAATTAATAAGATGTGGATTAAGTAGCTATGGGGTGACATTTAAAACTTACCTCGATAAAATTAAACGATACAACTAAGATTTCTAAAAATGATTGTTAGCCACGCAGTATAAAATTAACTAAACTAGATGAAAATTGAATACTCTCAAAAAAGAAAATGAGCGAGCCTTACAGTAGTCGCATACGATGTGTAACATTTGACATCTCAGTCAAAAATATCAATTGAGCAGCAACAGAAATTAACATCAAAATGTAAAAAAGCTTTTATACAATATATTAATTAATTAATTAGTAATTATTAATAAATGTATGTGCATTTATTTATTATTGAATTTTGTCGCACTAGGTAGGTACCGTATGCATTTTGTTTAGAAATGTGTTTGGTCAATTTTATGTTTTTATTTATTTTCATAGATAGCGGTAGTGTTGCGCCATATATATTGTATGAAAACTTTGAATAAATATTTAAAAATAATCACACAAATTACAGAAAATTTGAGAATGTAAATCATTAAGGGTAGTAATTGTTTACATTAATGTAAAAAAAGTATTAATTGTTAATGGTTAGTTTCAAAGATATAAGCCAAAATATATCAAAGCTACAACATTCACACGCTTGACACCAGACGCGTAACATATATACAAAATCAGAAGCGTTGAATGTTGGAAGTGTGCGTCTTCGCTGTGATGGCACTTGCTGGACATTGATTTGTTTATAAACGATGATTATTTTCGTGCTCATTGGTTAAATGAGCGCGAAATTACGCGTGCTTCTCTGGTGTCTTATTTCCTGTTGCGCATTTCCGTCCATTTTCACGAAATCACTGCCAAAGATTGCAGGAAAGCGAGAGGAAAGATGTTAACACATCAAAAACTGCCACCTACGCAGTTTAGTTCGTATATTTACAATTACTTATGTACACATTGTCACAGGGTGTTACTGTAGGAGGTTAAATTAAACACTAAAAAGTTTTTATTAATTTCGCAAAAAGTTACTAGACACGAATCAAAACGGAGCACTGATTTTAAATAAACTAACTTCTTAAAGCCGCTGAATGTTTTAAAAATATTTTACACACTTATTATTCAATTTATTAATCCGCACTAATTACGCTGTTTCTATCGCTTCTTTCACTTTCGACAATTTTCTGTTCATTATAGCAC